>JAZKJV010002508.1:0-130473 GCA_037367405.1 Ottelia alismoides | reverse complement strand
TTTGGGTCCCCATCTATGGGGTCCGATCCCAGAATGGGTCCCGATCTTTAAATTATAACGATTCGGGTCCCAGGATCATTTAGGAAATGAAAATTTTGGGGTTCATGACTAATATGCCCTTGTTGGGAAGGGAATGAGGGGTGGGTTCCAACTTTTAAACAAGAGTATACTCGTCATTAGCCCCAAAAATTTCCCTACATAAATGATCTTGGGACCCGAATCGTTACAATTTAAAGATCGGGACCCATTCTGAGATCGGACCCATAGATGGGGACCCAAATTGTAATTTACCATATTTATTTTTGCAATTGATTTCCAACAAATAATTCAAATAAGAACACTATAGTTACCAAATAAGGATTCACTGATAATTTAGATAAATAGAAAACACGATCTTTGCGATCGAATATCGACGAAGTCCATGATCTATTTAGATTGTTAAGCAATGCCAAAAACAAGCCACACCCAAGAATGTCCTTCAAGGCCCTATAGTCATTAACAAATGAGAATCATAAAACACCCATCCTCGATTTAATATCCAAGGCAAAACTAACTTATAAATACAATCCATCAGTTGGGCATCATACCTCTCATCAAAAATATATGAGTAATGGAATATATTTGCAAGATTATACCTATATTCAAAATATACAGGTTTTTTGAAAAATATGAATCAAAATCATATATCAATTTTAAAAAATGAATTAAACTAATGATTATTTATCATTGGATGGGAGGTACACCTAATCATGTAGCTGATCTAGTTCCATTCATGGGATAAGATAAGAAGCAAAATGACCAAGAATAACAAACGAACTTATGCGACAACAATATCAAATATAAATTCTTTCAATAGAGATTAAGTATCACGTGGGAGAGGGAGTCGTAAGGGATGGGTAGTGGTGTTGTGTTGAAAGGGGGCAACATTGTGCATGAAGGAAGCGACATGGAAATGGATTGAGAGGAAGAGGGAACTAAGATGAATATTAGTAGTCAATAGTGAAACGAGAGGAGAGGAAACATGGAGAGAAATAACTAAATAGGATTTTTAACTTTACGGAATACATACATATTTTACCAATGGACTTCCAAGAGAGAAGAGGTGGTGGTAACCAGAGGACTTGTATCAACTATTGATATGGAAAAAATGAGATGAATGATATTAACTATGTGCATGCATAACATTGGGAATGGATGCAAGTAGATATTATATGTACACATGTTAGTATAATAAACAAACTGATTGGATTGGATTTTGATAATGATACATGAACGTGAATAGCTTTCTACCATCCAAACTTGACTATATGAACCTTGCACAAGTGAACGTACAAGCTGAGAATCATCAGCTAAGGATATAAAGAACGTGGATGCTAGGAAGAGTAGGTAGAGGCCAAATTAGGTAATCAACATCAAAGATAAGGTGAGCAACTAGCGAGAAGCAACTTACTCCACTAAAGTCTTCCTATTTATAGTAAATGGTGGTTTAGCATGACATTCTCACTGCTCTTTCATCTAATCTCCATGAATCATTCCCCTAATTCATAATGATATTTTCGTAAGGTAACTTTGCACATAAACTTGCTCATACAGCATTATTTTTTTATTGTATAACAAGTAACATTTCTACTTAATTGTGAGAAAAGACTTTGTTGTTGTATAACAAGTAACCTTAACACAAACTTTTGTGCAAAAGTACCATCAAAATGCAAAGTTAGAAAACCCAATAATTGCTTGAAGATCTGCCAATATGAAATCTTTTATTAATCAAAATAATGTTTCAACGGTAGGAGTGCAAATCCATGGACAGTTTTTGAAAGATTTGTCATCTGATCATGTCTGCTAAAATATCCACATACATACATTGACATAGGCACGACAAATGGAGTTGGCAAGTAGATCAACACAGCTTGAATACAGTAGGAGCAATTAGGATGCCCATATCTCAGTTTAATATCTAAATAGTAATACAACAAGCATGCAATGAGTCCAAAAGCATGAGTTCAGAAATACAGGCAAAAGTGCAGTCTCGCACCCTTGGTGCACAATAGAATTATTGCCAATTTAATAGATAGAAAGAAGCAAGTAGGCTGCTGATCACAATCCAGAATCAAATCCACTCAAACCATAATGGTGCATCAAACTTGCCATAGAGGTTGGTGTTAAAGCTGACAATGGGAGAGACAGAAACATAAACGCAAAAGTAACTTGCCAATGCATGCTCCCACCTTGAATCCATCCAATCTGCAACTTAGAATGCAACCTGCTTGATTCGAGCATTTGCCATGCAACTCGAATTTATAGCATGGTTTGAAAGCCCTTGTTCCTGTCATCATCAAAAACAGCTGAAGGATTATATGAGGACACAACTAACTCCATAAGGAACAACTTGGATAAAATGCTCTTTTCCAAACTTCCAGTTGCAAAACATATGAATGAAACACAACCACGAATACATCGCTCCTAGCTTGTTGCTTGTTCAAATTGTTCACTTCAGCATTAGTAAATTGCTTAGAAAGCCATGCAAAATGCTCTTTTTAAAACACAGATATAGGATCCTATATTCAAATAATCAAGTGAAGAGCATGCAGGACTATTCGAATAACCATCAAGTGAAGAGCATGCAGGACTGTGCTCTACCATCAAAAAAAAGACTAATACAAAAGCAGTCAAACTCATAATATATTGTAGTTTCTACATATAAGTGGAGGATAAATACTAGTGAAACAATTGTGGAAATTGGCAGAAAGAATGGACCATCTCTGATCAATTCTCACAAGACAATTTTAGTATCTACAGGAGAACGGTGGAAACGAAAATCCAAACACATCAACGAAGAAAATTAAAACAAATATTATTAAATCATGCAGTCGTCTGAATGACAGTAATATCACTTAAACTTCTAACTAGATATTACTTGTTTATAGATAAAATCAAGGAGTAAGTTATGGTGAATGGGAAGCGGATCAACCCTAAATGGTGTTGTCCATCCCTGATGTAATCTAGATTGACCAGTCCACTTCTGACCCAAGATGCTAGAAAATCCATTTCAGCAGTGGCCGAGGAATCAAGGTCATAAAGCCAGCTAAAACTAAAGCAGAGAAGGCCTTACTACAGCCTTGAGAATCCTAACCTACAAATATGAGGATTTATTTTGAGAAAAAAATATCACATGGAGGAAAAGGGGAGACTATTAATATAAAAGCTAGAAGCGACTGGAATCTAGTTGGGTTGCACATGATACACATGCATCAAATAGTTCAAGTACCCGATCACCTATTGGGACTAAAATCTTGTCATTTCATGCAATAGCCTCCACTCGTATACTACGCTTTCGCTCTGAGCTATTAGATCTTTTCACAGCTTACCCTCCATATATCCTTGTAACCTAAATTCTCGTCAAAATCATACCTAACTAAAAAAGCAGTCAATCATTCTCTACCTCCCCGACCTGTTCTTATCACTCCCACCTCACTGGAATCCTTCCCACTACAGTTGTTCATCCGCTTCGTCTCGTTGGTTTGATGTGTATTTGCTTGAAAAAAGGGTCTTTCTAGCTAGAAAGCCTTTCCTCGGAATGCTTAGTAAGCAAGAAATCTGTGGTTTGAAGATCAAGGGGCCGGGAAGAAAGTGCCACCGACTATTTAATTAAGAAAGCCCAAAGGTCATCAAAAAAAGCCAGGAAGCCCATCGAGTTGAACTCCACGGGAGGTTGGCTCGTGAATCGGTGATTATGAATCTCTGTAAGCTAAAATACCTGAAAACTCATCAATCTTTAATGCTTTGGATTTCATATGCCAACAGAGGATAAAAAATTCATGTTAAATTAAATGCGTGCCCTTTAATGTTTCAGCTCTATACGCCAACACAGGCTAAAAATATTTATGTTATGACAAGATCCTCACGTACATATATACAAGGTATTTCGTTAGCCATGAGTGTTAATTATCTCAGAAGATATAATCATAAAGCTACTGCTTGGAGCACCCGCTGAACGGGACAGATAAAAGGACCAGCCATACATAGCTTTCCAACAAATTTCATACAAAAATTTCTGAATAAGCCTTTACCACTCAGACACATTTCATACTAAATTGTTTGAATGGGCCTTACAATACAGTATCTCAGCAGATTGATACAATTCGAACACAAACAGAGAAACTACTCTGAGGGATTAGTACCTGACACACTTATCAGCAAGAGCAGCAGTAAAAATGCACACGGAATGCTGATTATCTTTGCCATATCTTACCCAGAAAATCTGTCACATGAAAAATTCCATCAGTAATGCACTACTAAGTCGTATATAATGTGAAAAGTGATCTTAAAGCTCTATGCTGAATCTAACTGCATGCAGCAGGATTAAAAGTAGATTTCCTTACATAAATAGAAAAGTTTACTTTCATGGTTTTCTAGATTAAGATATCTGATATCTTCTACAAAAGCTAAGCCATAATAAATATCTAGGATTGGAGGCGGACCAAATTTTGACGTGTCAAACCAAGCAGGATCGTGATTAGAGTTTCCTTTTATACTTCATTGGTCTTTCTAGACCCCTATAACGATCATCATCAAACTACTCACACCACTAAACGCCAGCATGAGATGGCCTTCACTACACGAATTGTTCAAATCATATTTACTGTCCTAATTTCATGTAATCTTCTATTTGGTGTCATATTAACTTTTCTTGTCATAATCTCATTATGGTACGGATGTACTTGTTGTGTAACCATAAATACAGCTTGGTCCCTCCATTCTATTGCAGACCTTATTGCTCATATCGACAATTCACACCTTAAACATTCAGCCCATGTACCATAACAAGTCTTATATTATTTTGGATAAATTACAAAAAAGGTCCCAACTATGTGTCAATTACCAATTAGGGGCCTCTTTCTCAAATGTAACAAAAAGGAGCCTAAACTTTCAATTTTAGGGGTTCACATAGACGTAAAAGGTCGTGAAAGCTTCTGGAGGCTCGTATTTGAGACAAAAATAAGACTAGGCCCCTCTTTGTTACATTTAAAAATTGTAATTAAGAATCTGCATATAGTTGGGACCCTTTTTGGAATTTACCATATTATCTTTATGACTCAGTAAAAATATGTTTGAAAATAAGATCATAATCATAGATATGGATTACTAAATCTGTGCAAGGTAAATATGATGAGCAAACAAGACCAAACTAAGCCTTCTTCCACATCTGATCGGTGGACTAAATAGATTCATTGTCTCCAAATAAATCCATTCTAGTCCATACCAGAACATAGATCCAGCAAGCAAAATTGTTTCCAACAGTCTCCCTTTCCAAAACTTGTTTGGCCTTCCACGACTCCTATGACAAGTCATCAACCAACTTCTTGCACCTTCAGACTGGGACAATAATCATCATTCTCTGAAGATGTCCAAGCCATAAATGTCCAATTCGCCATAATTGTATTTTCTTATCTTCTGTCGGATCCAAAGTCTATCAAAAAAAGGGAAACATAACAAAAATACAACTATTGGACGAAAAACCACTAAATGTTTATGAACCCTTTTGGGGACAAAATAAGCTAAGCAAAGCAACTTCAGAGCTGATGCGATGGTGACCTTCATTCTAAGAGACATCAACTCCCACCTGCATGGCAATTTTGTTCTGCTCCTTTATTCTACTTTGTTACAGATATACTATCCTTGTTTTTACTAAATTAGAAAAAACCGCGAGTACCCAAAAGAGTCTCAAAACAACAATCACATCGCAGTTTTTGTGTTGTACCATGTAGAACCATCACAGAATCAAACCTGATGTGTTACCATAGAAAAACAAAATGCCCTGGCAAATCAGGAAAAAACATCATGCAAAGTACATATATACATAATTATTTAGTTTAACAAAGCTGGACTCAAGATAATAGGACAGAATCCCGCTGGGTGTTCAATATATTTCATTTAAAAGCATGACCATATAAAAGAAAAATAATTCAACGAGACACAAATTAGGACATAAATGTATATGACTGACCCCATAGAAAGAAATGGATAGACTAAAGACAGTAAATCAAGCATAAAAACGAATTTGGCAAATTGACAACCAGTATGAAAGCAACACAACTACAAATTGGTATCAACACTGATTTCTTTGCGAAATAAACATAATATCTACTCATCTTGCCCGTAACTACAACAACGCAAGTAACCAAAGGTTAGGGAGCATAAAATTACCATCTTACTCCATGACAGCTTTCCGAAATATAATGTTGAGATCATCAGTTCGAAAGTGCCCTGGCAAATCAGGAAAAAACATCATGCAAAGTACATATATACATAATTATTTAGTTTAACAAAGCTGGACTCAAGATAATAGGACAGAATCCCGCTGGGTGTTCAATATATTTCATTTAAAAGCATGACCATATAAAAGAAAAATAATTCAACGAGACACAAATTAGGACATAAATGTATATGACTGACCCCATAGAAAGAAATGGATAGACTAAAGACAGTAAATCAAGCATAAAAACGAATTTGGCAAATTGACAACCAGTATGAAAGCAACACAACTACAAATTGGTATCAACATTGATTTCTTTGCGAAATAAACATAATATCTACTCATCTTGCCCGTAACTACAACAACGCAAGTAACCAAAGGTTAGGGAGCATAAAATTACCATCTTACTCCATGACAGCTTTCCGAAATATAATGTTGAGATCATCAGTTCGAAAGCATTAAGATGAATTTCCTCATGAAACCAACCATTTCAAAATAAAATGTAAACACAGTAAATGGATAGATAAACATAGATGTGTATGACCCCACAGAAAGAAATGGATTAAAGACAGTAAATCAAGCATAAAAACGAAAATGGCAAATTGGCAACCAGTATGAAAGCCGCACAACTACAAATTGGTATCCACAATGATTTTTTGCGAAATAAACATAATATCTGCTCATCTTGCTCGTAACTACAACAACGCAAGTAACCAAAGGTTAGGGAGCATTAAGTTACCATCTTGATTCCGTGACAGCTTTCCGAAATATACTGTTGAGATCATCAGTTCGATCAAATCATTAAGATGATTTTCTCGTGAAACGAAACATTTCAAAATAAAATGTAAACACAAAGACAAACCTTGAAGTCTAGTGCCTGAAATGTCTCACTTTGGTGAAGAGAAGTGAAACACCATATTTATTACAACACTCTACAGCATCCTTATCCCTCATACTACCCCCAGGCTCAGCTATCGTGGCAATTCCATTCTGACATGCCTCTTCAACCGCATCATTCCAAGCTGGTGGAGAAAAAATAAGATGCTTTTTTAGGAAAAATGAAATAACATGCTAATGAAATAATAGTTGCCAAAGAACAAGAAAACATATAAAAAGGCTAATGTTACTTTTATCAACACCACACCACCACTCCAGAGGGAATTTTCAATCCTTTTCCTTTATCCACCACCATAACGTGATTCACCTCTCTATGTAAGAGCCCCTGTGTGTTAGAAAATCGCACAATGTCTAACACAAAGATCCAACATTGCGCACATCGGATAAATTTCCTCAATGCTGCCCTCTCGAATATAGGACAAAGATTGTCTTCTCAAAAAATTGCAGCCCGGTAGGTTGTAAGTAGGTTTTAGATATAGTTAAACATGCAATTTCAGAAAAGAAAGCTGTCATCGTCAAGCCTCTCTTTAGGCAACAAACATAGCCTCAACCCAAACAACATTTTGAGATAGCATATCTAATCCAAATACAACTTCAGATATCAACGGGTTGCATAAACATAGAATGAAGGTCGTGATTGTTACCAAAAGGGAAAAATGCATCACTTGCTAAGGCAGCACCCTTAGCCTCTTCTCCAGCTTTCCTCAAGGCAATTCTCAGACTCTCCACCCGATTTGGCTGACCACTTCCCATTCCCAACATGCAATTGTTCTGCAACAATGGAGTAATAATTTGATCAGATTTAGGACCAATTTAAAGTTACGAAAAGTTCAAACGTGACTCAGTCTTTTCTTTGGATATGTACGTATAAGCCCTTGCATAATTCCATAGCAACATCCTAAAACTTGCACAATTCATACACATCAAGATCCTGTAACACACATCTTATAGTTGGCCACGGCCACAAGGAGGATGTCACTATTTAAGGACATGACAACCAACATAAGGTAGGTGAGACCTATGCACAAGATTAGGGTCGCCTGAGCCATGGGGAGGGTGAGACTGTGCATGGTAAAGGGAGAGTGCAAAGATAGAGGACAGGGGACGAACCTGCTGGAGGTAGACAATGGGGGTGAGGAGTTGGGGCAGTGAGGGGCGACATGAGATGTAATGATTGCTGAAAAGTAAAGTTGGAGGTAGGGGTGATCTCGTCATTGAAACACGTGAAAGAAGTGAGGAGGAGATGACAACGGAAGGAATAAGAAGGGAGGGATGGGACAAGAAAAATAAAGGGAATTACTCAAAAAATTAAACTTTTCAGTCTTCTGGTAAGTACTTTTATTATTTTTGAGTCCCTACAGTTGAATAACAGTTCAGCAATGGACTCCGTCAGCAAGGGATGGACAGTGTAAGGTACTAAGGCGGCAGAGGTGTCTTATGAACCATAATATTATTATGGATTACATAGGGGGTTAGGATGTAATTATGGAATTATACAGAAGCAAAATGTATGTAAATAGCCATTTTTCCAAAGCAAAAAATAGCTTAGTATTTGTCAAAAAAAATATATAATAATAGATTCTATGTGGAAGAAATACTAAATTGGAAAGGCTTGGAAAGTACAACCCCTTCCAAAAACACAAGTCATGAAAGGAAGCAAGGAACACGATGGGTTGTTGAACACTACTAAAATCCTCTATCGAAATAAATTATCAAAATGTTGAAATTCAGATAACCAGGTTAATTTTAGAAAAAAAAGGACATGAGACTTTGATTTATTTTAGAAAATGGACCCAAGACAGAATAAATACATTATTTCAACAATTTTCTGGTAGAAGCTGAAATCGTGCAAACAAACATATGGCTATGGAAGCTAAATATTTAGAACCATAGTGTAGATTTGACATATACCTTAGCTATTACAATTGCATTACTTTTAACATGCTTCACACACAACCAAGCAAATTCTGCATCATGAAGTTCTTTTTCTTGAGGAGTTCTTTCAGATACAACCTCAAACTTAATATCTTCCGGTCTTAAATCATCAGAAGTTTGAGCCAGCCAGCCTCCTCCAACTTGTCGTAGGGATAACTTTCCCTTTGCATTTTTTTGTGCTTCAAGAATTCTCAAATTCTTTGATTTCCCACGAAGAATCTCAAGACCCTTCTCTGAGTATTTTGGTGCAACTACTATCTCATAAAACATCCGTGTTTCACCATCAGTAGGGCTCCTGAATTCCCGGATTTCTCTTGCAAGGTCCTTAAACAAAAAATGGTTTATCAGTGACATAGAATCAAAGCAAAAGAAGAGGTTCTTGAAAGTTTTCCACCTCATCTACTTCAATGTTGAAGGCAACGATGCCACCAAATGCACTGACCGGGTCTGCTTTGACAGCTAATCTATATGCTTCAAGAATATCATCCCGTGATGCAACACCACATGGATTTGTATGTTTCACAATTACACAGGTAGGGCTTTTGAACTCTGATACACAATTCCATGCAGCATCAGCATCCAGATAATTGTTATATGACATTTCCTGCATGCATGCACACACTTTCAGGACAAAACAGAAAAAGAAACTGTAAAAACCATATAATGCAAAGCATTCTGATTCCTAGCAATGGCATGGCAACTACAATTTTACAATTTCAGAATGGAAAACATAAAATAAGATGGTAAAACTCCCAACATTTAGTAGCTACTTTTCCTTCGTAATTATGTGTGACCTCTTCATGTATAACTTTTATTTAGTTCAACTACTGTACAAATTAATGGGTGACAAGAAGGCTAAGTTCACCTTCAAGCCTTTTTAAGGGTTATGAAATAAAGCATTCACTTTTGCATCAAATGAAGGATCCGATCATATTAATTAACAAATTTTCATTTGGACACGTTTATTTAGAAAAATGTGGACAACATTTCTGTACACCACATTATGTATAGAAAATCACATGCTTAACATCCACTACTCATAGAGAGCCATTATGTTGTGTGAGCAAGTTGTTCCACAAAATCTCTCCTGGCAGAACATTACGCTATTTTCACCAATCAGAGTGTCCACATTAATGCCAAGGGCTTTACTCGGTCACAAAGTGACCAGAAACAAATAGCATCGAGACCTAAAAACTTGCCCTCAGGATGAGTCCACCCAATCAATTACCATGCCCCGCTAGATCTCTCTGGTCAAATCATGTGAAAAGAATAGATGATCCAGATCTTCAGGGGCACCCAACACATCAGATAAGACATATTGGTTTATGGAAAGATCCCCCCCCCCCTCCCCGCACTCGGATTAGCACTCTAACCCTTCGCACGAACCGCGTGAAGATCTTCACTCCCAATGACGCCCTGATATTCCATAATAATATGCAATACAAAGCCAAGTCCCCAAGATTAAAAGAAATTAGAGAAGTATCTAAAGTCGGGTTTGCCTTCTTGATAAAAAACCATCATACCATGTCCATGGTAGCAACCCCTAGAACGACCCTTCACATTATCTGAAAACTCTACCAACCTCAAGAAAAATCCAGCATCCATTGATCAAAACAACCAGAACCAAATGTATGAGCCCAAGCCTCGTTGGACCATGCCTCAGTAATATACATGTTCTGGTTGGTTGCCAATTCAAAAAGGCTCAAGAACATATCACATATATCCTTCCTGGACAAATCATCTTTCCAGAATCTAAAAGATGAACCATCTCCCACCACCTGTATCAACTTGAGATTATCCTCTCAACTTAGCAATTAATAATAATAAGATGGATTGACATCATGTCTAATCGTAATAGGAAATTCTTATGAGTATTCTAAAGTGATGTAATCAAAAAGCAACTAAAGGAAATTGAAGCATCATTGATTCATAAAAAATTATTCCCTCCAAAATAAAACTCCATCCTGATGCCAACCTCCAGTCACATACAAGTCCTTCCTGCTCGAACTTCCAACGACGTCTTGACTGATTGCAACAGATCCAACGGAGATACCCCCAAGCATGGGTATTCTCCCAAGCGGCCAAGAATGAAAACGAAACATACAAAAGAGAGAACATACACCTGGTAGAAGATTAATAAAGTGGTCAGTGCTACTTTTCCCATTGCAGATTGCAACCCTAGGAGTCTGAGATTATGGGAAGAGCAGAAGTGGAGACAATAATAGAAGCCCGAGTAGTTGCTGAGCCAGCAGTAGATGTGGTCAAGAGAATATATATTGTAGTAACCATGCTTACAGTATAAATGACAGGAGTGAATGCCTGACCCAGACTGTAAGTAAGCGGCTGAGATGGGACCTAGTAACCATCAACAAGCCTCTCAGCAACTAACTTCACTACTGTTCCCAAGAAAGCATACTTTTACTTCCTCTCTATCTGCAAGCACTGTAAGGCCTTTCATTCTTCTTCCATTCTCTGCTTCTCCACTTTCTTTCATAGGAAGGCTTCTGAGACATCACTTTACATAACATCCCACCGCTTGCTTTCAAGTAGCAAAGATCAGAACAAAAAATGGGATAGGCGTTGACAAATAAAGAAAAATGATCTAGAAGCAAGTGATGCTAAAGAGAAAATATAAGGTGAAAAGGTTGATCCGTCGGCAGGAGCAGGATTAGTTAAATTGTGTACAATTACAAAAACAGCTGGAATATGATGATGACAAGCAAAATTATATGATGGCTTGTCTACAAACCTTCCCATGATGCTGTATCGCAGTCGCAATACCTCCACCATTCACTTCTGAAAGACTTTTATCCACATAAAATGCAGCTATTTGATGGGGATTTTCACCATACCGCAATAAATACTTCAACGATAGAGGCACAGTCATGCTAGGAGGAAACTTCTCACCTATAAACGGCAAATGAAGTATTTATATTTGGAGACCAGAAAGACAGTATACATGTACTGTGATGATGTCATATTATGTAAGTCACCTTCTGATTGTCCCCACAGCCACTCTGCGACAGCTGAATCATAAGAGGCAACATGTTGAAATGCCTTCCAAGCAAGCTTCTTGCGAAACAGTGCATTGTCTTCTTTTCCTCTAAGAAAATCTAAAAGTGCAGGATAATCTTTATAATCAACAACCACAAGGACATCATTATGATTCTGTCAAAAGAAAACTTATGTCAAGAATATTCAAAGATTATAAAGGTCTTCAAATCATTTTGAAGGCTTATCAACCTTTGCAGCTGCTCGAATTAATGTTGGACCACCAATATCTATATTCTCTATACCATCTTCAAATGTAATTCCCTTGGATGAGGATACTTTCTCATAAAATGGATATAAATTCACCACTACTACATCAATGGTACCTAATCAAAGAAATTACAGGAAACATAAATCATTAGGCCATTTTTCTCGTAGAAACTTCAACAATTTATTATCCCGGATATCATATGTACATGCTACAAAAATAGCACTTTCCACAGCATTTTTTTTAATTACCAATTCCATGCATCTCTATGGCATCCATATGTTGGCTGTAATCTCTTCGAGCAAGGATACCTCCATGTATACTGGGGTGCAAAGTCTTCACACGACCATCAAGCTAGAAATACCATGTCAACAATCTTAGAATCACCAGAATGATGGCATGATAAATTGCACTAACCCCCTACAAGTGCACTTCAACTTATGACAAAAATAAAATCAAACGGATATGACATGTATAAGAAAACAATGATAAATGTTTGGATGATAAATAACTGCACAAATCAAGGCTATGCAAGAAGAAAGCCAGATAAAAAGGGTATGCTTAACCATTTCTGGAAACTGGGTAAGCTCCTCCACTTTGGTGACAGAGATGCCAACTTTTTCGAGGGCAGTTGCAGTTCCACCAGTTGAAATAATGGAGTATCTGTTTGGAAGGAACAACGAATAATAGGTGCAGAATTAGATAGGTATTCACCCTTCAAAAATCACAAAGGTCATGAATTAGATAGGTATTCATCCTTCAAAAGCATCAAGGCACGCTTTAAAAACATGCTTAAAACATCCTTTTAACACAAAGTCATTGTTTCATGCTCTCAAAAGTGATTCCCATGTTCTGTCATGCTTCTATCAGCATTCAGATACTCCATTAGGTTTGCATTTCTTTTACTGTGTAAAGTTCTTCAAAGCTTTATAAGATTTCAAGACATATATATATATATATATGTATGTATTGGCTAAGAGGTGTTATTTTGAATGCACCTCTTCCTAAACGGAAGAAAAAACCCATGGATAGTTTTCTTAAAATGTGGTTTGGACTACACTAATAGGAGTTTGTAAGTCCTAAGCAGATGAAGCTTGGGCACTTTACGCAGCCCTAGCTAGGTGAAAATAGCACGCGTGATATGGTTGCTCCTTCGTAAATCTTTTTTCGAAAGAAAAAAAGCCTCCACCGTATAGGTGTATGTCCAAAAACTTCACCATTAATCACTGAAAATAATTACAGGCCAATTACAAGGAAAAAGATTCCAAATCACAAACTCCAGCTTTCCACTAGCGGCTTAGCATGCGCTACCACATTTTCACCAAAAAAGCGATCTTCTCGAAAAACCACCCCATTTCTGGCCAACAAAAGGACCCAAATCATTGCCACACAGCTCGACCGCTCCTTGTCAGTACCATGCCAATCCACACCTATGGACTTCCAAAACCCCGAAACACCATCAATGGAGACTAGGGGATTCCCAAATAACTCCCAAGCGTTCAAGGTGCTCCTTGGTAAATCTTTATGTTTGTTTAACATAAGCTTTAAATTATTATACACAGAATTATTTTCCCTCCCCACTGGTGCACCTTCATCTTCCAAATTACAGTTTGCCATTCCGAGTCTAAGCAATTATCTGATATTACAGTATGATAGTATTTGCAGTGACATAAGATTTGCATCCTGGCATTTTCCCCATCTGAGCGGCTGTGCAACAGTGCTGGGCAGAGAGAGTTGCTCAACTGCCAGCTTCTCGAATTGAGGATTTGGCTTCCAATGGCGGCGAACCACATCGTCCCTTTTTTAAAGGAGAATGACTGGTCACTGCTGATTGCAGGTAATGAGTCATCGATATAATGGAGTCATGAACTGTAGGTATATATTTGAAGTAATAGGAGATTTGCATCCTCACATTTTCCCCCACGAGAGCAAGGGGGGCACCATTGGTGCCTCGATTTCTTTTAAGCATGGGTTAGTATATTGGGCCCTTCGCATGCTGATTTCAATGGAGATTGTGGCCCACTGTGCCTATGCTAGATTATGGGCCGACAAATTGGGATATGCTTAGGGATCCATGATGATTACAAATGTGGTTACACCCAGTGTTGCACCCAACTAGACCGATTAATCAGTCCAACTATATCATTCGATGGAGTAATTGAATAGAGTGGCTCTGTTTGACTAGAACAACCAAGGAAAAACACGATTTAATTATTACTATTTTTTTGGTTTAATACTTTAATAAAAAGTAAGGTTAAATGTGTAGTTGTGAACAATTTCATTGTAATTCAAGTGAAACTTGTATCTTCTTCACTAATGACCATACAATTATTCTTATGTTTAAAATAATTTAAAATACTTAACCGAATGTTTTTTTTGTACCCATTTAAATGGTCAAGTGGTAGTGCAGTGTGCCTACCACTTGCGTTAGGTAGTCGACAACCAGCGTAAAAAATAGTCGAATCTGAAAAATTAGCCGACCCTGCTTAATTGTGGGAAAAGGCTTTGTTGTTTTTAATAGTCACCTGAATCACGTTTATTCTTAACTTGGTGACCCTTCTGATTGAGTATCGAACACCAACTTTTACAACACTCTTCACACCTTTGATGGCCAAATATTCATCTCCACCCTTATAAGTTTGATGAATGGTGTCGATGTTTATAACTCTTTAGATTGTAGTCATATTTCCTTCTAGGGCGTAATTTTTTATGCCGGTCTGGGGCAACGAGCCATCATAATCCCACACCATGCTTAGGCCTTTAGTTGGATAATCTCCATGTCTAGAGCATATGCTAGGAAAAGGAGAAGATGTGCAAGCCCAAAGGTAACTACAATTAAAATGGTGTGACATGTAAATCTAGAGGCGTATGAGGCTAAGGTGATTGTGATTAGCATTAATGCGATCTACATGTAGAGATGGCCGAGATGACGGGGATGCATCCTGCGACGACCATCGGGTGTCGTGTGTGTCCTTTATTGAACCTCGAGAAGCAAGTCCCATTGGGACAGAATTTGTCACAGTGGCCACCATATGTGATATTTTAGAAGATAAAAGTGGGGACTTGGAAAGCCACCATGTAGTTTGAGTTTTGCATGATTCGTATTGCAGACGTAGAACTTTGTCAGTTCTAGTCATATAAAGGTCAAAGAAGTTCTATTTTGAGGCCATGTCAGTTGGCCCAATTGAGGTACATGTAAGGAGCTTTGGTTGGAATTAAGGGAGGTGAGGTTGCAATGCCGACACTTACCATGGCTAACAAGGAAGCCAATATTACTTTGATGGATAATCATCTTGGGGAGCTAAGGAGTATAAGAAGACATCTACACTGAGTATAAGATTCCAATGTGAGGTTTATATTGGGAGTATCAGAAGGCATCTACACCAAGATTCGAAAATTTCAAGATGGTACTCTGTAATAAGATTTTACTTGATTATCGCAAAGCTTTTAGCCAATAGATTGTGCATTCTTCATAGTTATCTTATTAACCCACAACAGACAATGTTTACGCCTAGTATGTTAATGTTAGACAATGTTTACGCATGCTATGATAATGTTGGATAATGTATTGAGGCCTCCAAAGTTGTAGATAGGAGGGCGTATACAAGTGGCTAGTTGCTTTGGAAAGTGGTGTACGTCTATGATAATGTTGACTGAGGGTTTCTATAAAGTTCTTTGCCTGAGAGGTGCAACCATTGCACAAAGTTGCAAAAACAAGAGGACCCGATGCTGGTAAAGGCACTATCCTTCAAAGACACGTTAGTGATCCTTGTGGAAAAGATGTTTTAAGCATCTAGACATGTTAATGAGTTTTTTAGGAGAACAAGAGTGCAGTCCCAAGCTTGGAACCCACCTCAAATTTATTAAACTAAAGATATCTTACAAGGACATACCAACCAGATCTCACCACACGCCCAAAATTACATGTCACTCCATAACAACACTAAAGCACGGTAATGTCCAAACACCTTCTCACGCCGGAAAGGACACCCACAAAATTTATTCTCATTTCTCACACACCAAATAACCCACAACAGGGCAAAGGGACCCACGAGCTACCACAAGCCTCCCTAACTGATCTCCAGAATGACGAACTGTCCACTGAATGAAGCCAATGCATCCTTGCCCGCTCCCATACAACAACCGACGGAACGCAACCAAAGAAAGGATGATCTGAATCCTCCTTTCCAAGTCACATCGATTGCACAACATCTCCCCGGAACCCAGAAGCCTCGCCCTGCGAACCTTCGAAAGCAACCGACAACGTCTCACCAGCCACATGAACACCTTTATACTCATTGGAACCCTGCTAGCCCAAATAATCCTATAATCCCACAAATTCTCCTCCTAAACAACCCCACACGCCCTGGCAAAGCAAGGATATGCCTTCTTCACCGATAAAACCCTTCCTTCCAAGCAAAGTGGTCTCTGCCCCCGTCAGGGCCATCCACATCTGTCAGCTCCGCCAAAAAGGCCACAACCTCATCACATCTCTAGTATGACAGAGCGGAAGCGAAGGTCGGGCACCAAGCTCCCGCCGCCCAGACTTCCCGCACTGTAGCATATCTAGCCCCCGCAATGGCGACAAACACGGGTACCTCTCACGGATAAGACCCAATCCCTACCAATCATCCTCCCGGAATCGAAAGCATTGCCCATTGCCCAGCATCGATCTCATGAGAGCAGTCAGCTTCGTCATGACACTAGACATTCCCCTCCAAAGCAATGAGGACAGCCTACATGCCTCCGCTCTGCAAGAACCCCTGGCCCCATATATGCTCGGCATCACCCTATAGTGCAGATCATCCGACTTCCCCCAGATCCTAAGCACTCACTTTGCCAACGCCATATTCATTAGTTCTAAATTGCAGAAACCGATGCATCCCTCATTCTTATTTTTTAGGCTCAAAAAAGGGGGGGGGACACTCTTTGGTGTTCGCCCCAAAAATATATAAAAGAAAATAAAAAGAGGTAATTACAACGAAGGGGAGAAGGAGGGAAAAAAAGTGAAGAAAACCCAAAAGAAGAAAAGAAATAGCAACCGAACAACACCATCCCGCAAAAACAAGACCCAACGCCTACACCGCACACCAGTCATCGAGAAAGCGCGAGCAAAGGATAAGAATATTTTCCCGATAGAACCGTTGACCGGAGAAGAGAGCATCGTTCCTTCCCAGCCAAATGCACCACAGTCTTGCAATGGGGGCCAAGAAATCCCTCCTAGCCCTATTCCTGTTGCTCCAAAGAATCTCGCAGAAAGCAGAAAGGTTGCCCGAGCTCGCCCAAGGCAAGTCGTCCCAGATCCCACGAACCAAGTGGCACCCGAAAAAAAGGTGATCAATAGTTTCCACCTCCGAATTACATAGGATACAGTTGGCATTGATGTTATCGAATAATCTAGCACAGCGATCGCGCTTCATCAACCTCCGTCTGCGAAGAAGCCAAAGGAAGAAACCAATGCGCTCCGGCAGCCGCAGACCCCACAAGAACCCACAATCGCGCATAAGGAGAGCATCATCGGTAGGAGGTGGAGTAACCAGCGCCCGATAAGCCTTGCGCGTGGAGAAGGGACCGTCCTTCCAACTCCAATGATCCACACCCTCGTTCGGCCTAGCAACGTCACGAAGGGCATCCAACAGAGAAACAAAATCGTCAAACCGCTGATCCGAGAAGTTCGTGAGAAAGCGCGAACACCAGCAACCATCCAACCAGCAATCTGCAACCGACGCATCTTTATGAGACGCTAAGGCAAACAAGCACGGGAAACGCACTTGCAAAGGACCTCTTCCCGACCAATCGTCAAGCCAAAACTTGAAGGAATCCCCCTTCCCCAGCACCGGGATAAACAGCGAAGCATTTCTCGCAAAGGCATCCAGCACATTACGCCAAAACGGAGAATGACGAACGTTGTGGGCCCCCCGCGCCAACCCCAGCCTATCATCGCCCAAGAAATCCCTGAGAACAGAGATAAAGAAGTTATCACCCTTCCCCCAAATTCTACTCACCTACTTGAGTAAAAGAGCATCATTCACCACCTCCAGCCTCCGCACACGCAGACCACCATTCCGCTTAGACTTAGTAACCTCATCCCAAGCGACAAGATGAAGACCCCTACCCTCCTCCCCCTTCCTTCCCCACAGAAAGCGGCGCATACAACGTTCAATCCTCAATCGAACCCCCAACGGCATGACGAACAGAGAGGAAGTATATCGGGATAGAGGAGAGCACAGACTTAAGAAGAAAAAGATGCCCCCCTCTAGAGAGCAAAGTCGCACGCCAACCAGCAAGGCGCGTTTCCACGCGCTCAACAATCAAGCGCCAATCCCGAATCCTGGCCCGACCCAACACCAAAGGTAAGACAAGATAATCAATAGGAAGCTCACCTGGAGGAGATCCCAGCAACTGACCGCACTCCGCCGCCTCCTCGTGCGACAAGCCAAAGGGAACCACTTTGGATTTAGAACCATTAATCATCAATCCCGACAATTCCCTGAACAGGGCGAGAGTAGTCGCCACACCGGAGACCTCAGCAGTACCACCCTCAATAAAGCATATTGTATCCTCCGCAAATTGGTGCAAGGGCACACAGAGTTCGCCCTTACAGAATCCGTTAGACAGCCCAGCCTCAATAACGCGGTCCACCATACGCGCGAGTACATCCAAGGCCATCACAAAGAGGAGGGGAGCGAGGGGACACCCCTGGCGCACACCCCTTCTTGGCTGGAAGAAGCCACCGACCGTCCGGCCATTGATCAACACCGAGAAGGAAACGGTGGTGACGCACCTACGCATCCACGAAATCCATATCTCAGGGAAACCTCGCCTTCTCAGAACAGATCACAAAAACCGCCACTCCAAGCAGTCGTATACCTTAGCAAAATCGACCTTCCAAAGAACCCCCTTCTTATGATCGTTTTTCCATTCAGCGACCAACTCCGAGGTTACCGCAATGCAATCCGCAATCTGTCTGTCCTTAATGAAAGCAGCCTGGGCCGGAGAGATAAGAGAGTCCAAAACCCGAGCCAAACGTCTGGCTAATACTTTAGCAACAATAAGGTAAATGCCATTAGAGACGGAGATAGGCCGATAATCCTCGATACGCTGCGGCACCGTGGATTTAGGGATCAAAACAATGTTGGCCCTATTAATCCGATCAAAGCCAGAGTTACCCGCACAAAATTCGGACACCACCTCCATGACATCACCAGCCACCAACTCCCAGAAATCGCGATAAAACGCCACCGAGAAGCCATCGGGACCCAGGGAAGAATCAACATTTAAGTCCCACACTGCCTCCTTAACATCCGCCAAAGAGATAGGTCGAGTTAAGAGCCCAGAGTCGGAGGCCGACAGAGAAGGTGCCCCAAGGCCCAGCCAGCACCACCTACGCGGAGAGCAAGTCGACGAGAAGCGCTTGAAATGATCCACTATGGCAATCCCCATCTCCCTCTCCCCGCAAACCTGAACACCATTAATAGAGATACCCCCCATCAAATTAGCACGCTTTCTGCTACTAGCCACACGGTGAAAGAAGGCTGTATTCGCGTCACCCTCTCTGAGCCATTTCAAACGCGACCGCTGCCGCCATTCAATGTTTCTTTTCGTGTCCTCCGCCGCAACCTGAATCTGAGCAGAGAGCCGATCATGAAGCTCCTCAGGCAAAAGGTCCCGCTCGTTCTCCGTCTGATCATGGCGTGTGATGACCTCCTCCGCCGCCGCCCGGATAGCAATACATGCCAACCTGGATTCCTTCTTGAAGCCCGCAAGCACTTTTCGCAACGACGCAAGCTTCTGGTCAAGTCTGTGAGCCGCAGATCCCATAACCGAGACATGAGCCCAATGCTCCTGCACCACCTCCTTGAAGTTAGGCTCCAACAGCCAGCACTTCTCGTAGCAGAAAAGACCCCGCGGCCGATGGCCCTCGCCAGACTCCCACATAATGGGAGTATGATCGGAGAAAGAGCGGGGGCGAGAAGACACCGCGCAAAGAGGGAAGGCCTCCAACAGCTTCCCAGAGGCCAAGAATCGATCGATTCTAGAACGAGTAGAATTATTAAATAGAGTTCGGGGAACATTAAAGAGATGGCCTTGGCAGATGGATAACTGAGGCGAAGGTGCCAGAGAAGAGGATCTTCGAAGATTGACGCAGCGCCAACAAAACTATAGTCAGAGGGGATATCAAGATAATAGAGATTGTTCTTCTCATGTCCTCCACCAAAAATCTGTCTCGTATGGATGTCCTGAAAATAAACTCATAAAGTAACTCGACAATAAAGTTCCGTGCACAGCTTTTGAACAGATAAAAGACTAAATGGAAATGCAGGAACACAGTGAACTCTAGTAAGCTGGAGTTTAGAGGAAAACTCCACAGTGCCCACAACAGTAATGTGTGAATGCGCCCCATTGGCAACACGAAGAGTCTTCACAGAGGACACCGTGAAGAGGCGAGAAGACTACCTTCTCCCGTCAGATGAGTCTATGCGCCAGAATCAATAATCAATGCAAGGCTGGATGCAGAAGCAGAGTTGACAATTGTACTTGTAGTGGCCAGACTAGCAGTAGGAGCAGAAGTACTAGTGTCACTGGTTGAGGAGTTCTACATAAGTTGTCGCAAACGAGCATATACAGATGTCGTAAATGGGGCATGATTATCACTAGAAGGCTGATCATATGAGGCCTCAGCAATATCATATGTGCCTTCATATGAAGTTGTCTCATAGACGTTATTGTCATTAGGAGGCATGCCAAACTTTGCCCAGCAAAGCTCAGACGGATGATTCCAACGTCCACAATATGTGCATGCTGGATAGCGAGCTGTAGCAAGGCCTTAAATGCCGGTTTCAGTCACCATTTCGGTATCGACCAAAACATAATTTCGATGGAATTTCGGTGGAATTTCGACCGAAATTTCGGTCATTTCGGACATTTTTTGTACTAGCACCCTCATATTTCGGTCATTTCGGTTGAATTTCGATTTCGACCAGATATCGATATTCGACAGAAATTCGACCGAATTTCGTTGAAATTTAAGGCCATGAGCTGTAGTAGGATCATGTCCACGTCCGGATTCACGACCACGACTAAAGTCACGATCGTGTCCTCCCTGGTAGTTGGGTCGTCCCCGAGAAAAATGGGATGTAGTCTCCGCAGATGTAGAAAGAGAAGGAGACAAGTTCTTGCAGATGGCCAAAGATGATCTCAAGGGTGGACAGTGCGTTAGCAGTCAGAAATTGGTCCTTCACAGGCTTGTATCGCGGAAGTAATCCTGATAGAAAATAATACACATGTCATTTTGCACATTCTCCTATCTGCTTGTCATAACAAGCCAATTTAAAGACGAGATCCTCGAACAGACTTGTGAGAGGCCTGTAGTATTCAACCGGGGTAATATCTCCCTGATTCACAGACCAAATCCGTGTGTATATGTTTGAGAGCCCAGACTTGGTCGTTTTCTGCGAGTAGGTATGCTCAAGGCTCTCCCACAGGGCCTCCGTCGTTTCCTTGTAGAGAAGATTCGATGCAATATTCGGATCGACAATGTTGGTCATCCAAGTAATGAACTGGCAGTTGTCCACATACTAGGTAATCATAGTCCTTGTCCATCTCCTTGGACGGATGCTTAGTAAGAATGTATTTCTTACACTGACCACCAATAAACACCTTGAATGATCGAGACCAGAGTATATAGTTCTCGAAACCCTTCAATTTAATAGTAGTACCATGTCCTATCACAAAAGAAGTCGGGTACACGGGCTTGGGCTCTATGGATGCCATGGTGATCGTGTCGGTGAAGAAAAAGTGACCTAGGAAGCAGTAGTTGTCTTAGTCGTGCATCAAAAGGAACTTAGTCAATCATCAAATCGATATGAGGTCGTGCAACGGGCCTATGGTGTCGGCTGGTAGCAACTTTCAAGGTTGCTAGGGCCCTTGGCGATGAGTCTAGTCGCTTCTGAGGCCCCATGCGTCGGGTCCACTTGCTGCTGGAGATGATTTCAAGCCTTCTAGGGCCCAAGCGATGGACCTCCAATGCTCCTGACGATGGAACAATGGATCCTTGTACTGTGGGCGATGGGTCCAGGTGGATCAGGAAGCCCTGGTGATGGAATAGGATGCCCATGCGTGTCTTAGGGCTCCAAGCGACGATGGATCAGGATGCCTCGCAAGCGCTTAGGGCTCCAAGCGGCGCCACATGTGACGTAGGGGCCTTAGCAGGCACTGACGGCAATGCTGGGAAGACCAACAAGGCTTGACAACAGGGCTTAGGGCTCCAGGCAGAGACCCAAGTGCTCCAACCCACGATGGAGGGCACCCGATGCACGTAGCAAGCAACGGGGCCCCGCGAGGGTAGAGCACCGCGGTAGGCGGTGGCGGCACAAAGAGCCCTTGCTCAGGGCTTTACTGGTTTAGGGTCAGTTGGTGGCGGCGGGATTTTAGGTCAGAACATCAGTCTAGGACTGTTGCTCTGATACCATCTGGAAAACAATGAAAGAACGGAATTGCATACTTTATTCTGGAGGTCTGGGGGTCCTTATATAGAATGAAACCCTAGAGAGCTCAATATTAAGAAAAATACATAAGTATCCCTTAAGGGATTATAATGAATAAAATAGAACTGTAAGAATATATATTACTACGAGATTCTGATGCAAAATAGAAATTTGCAGCGACGGAAACAATAATTGTGATGGTGGAAATATCAGTGGAGAAGAAATTAGAGGATGAGAGAAAAGAAGAACGCGCCAGTAGCACAGGATTTTGGAAGAGGAATCGCAAAGAATGCACTGAGAGAAAGAGAGAGAAATACACAAAGATAAAGAGATAAAGAGAGATAAACTCAAATTTTCATATCATCTAAACCGTCCCTTTCAATAGACTACCATCCCCTTTATATAAGAGGGGGGGAATTACAAAATTAGAAAGAAATTCGAATTCAAATAAAATCATAGTCGATCCTAATTGACTCTAACCGATTCTAATTGACTCTTAACTAATTTTATCTACCAAAAAGGCTGAGATTACAATCTCAATTTATTTAGATAAAATAAGCAAGCTAATTAAAATAACTAATTAGGAATGAAAAATCCTAATTTGAAAAATCTCCGAATCAACATTTTCTTCAATTCGGGTTGCCCTGCCAATTTGGGAATGATTGCATCAATTCTCCCCCGCTTGAAAAATCTGTCTCCTGGCGAATTGCTTGATCTTCATTCAGTCGATGGAGAATTCCATCCGAATTGGATGAGAAGAGATCCCCAATTTTGATCATATTTCATGTTACGTTTGTAGTTTCTTACCACTGAGTGGTATGGCTGCAAATATTCTACCCCTTCAACTAAAACAACTTGAATCTTTATATAAAAGTTTTTAGGAGGGGGAATACCTCTACAATTTTCCCAAAACCATTCAAAATCCCTAATTTTATGGGAATGGTCCTTCGTGTGAGATAAAGCAGGAGCCTTTGTATTCTCAGATTTATTCTTCCAACATCGTTGGCGGCACCAAACCCTAGATCTAGGGTTCCAACTGTGCGAGCGGTGAGGAATAACATGAGGGCAGTGGTGGGCTATGTCGGATGGCCGTACGTGGCGGTGGCGCAACAGGCAGGGAGACCTCGGGCGGCGTTGCGGAAGGAGGCGCGACGACCCCAACT
Organism: Ottelia alismoides; assembly: GCA_037367405.1. Lineage (NCBI taxonomy): Eukaryota > Viridiplantae > Streptophyta > Magnoliopsida > Alismatales > Hydrocharitaceae > Ottelia > Ottelia alismoides. The sequence continues at coordinate 106,476 of JAZKJV010002508.1, read as the reverse complement.
AGCGTGAGGTGAAAACCACGCCTGATGCGTACGCGTCGGAATTTGAGCTCGAGATCGAGCGGTGCCAGGCTGAGAAGGGAAGGCGCACTCGGCGACGTTGAAGGAGGTTGTGCAGGTTGCGCGCGAGGCGGCGCACAGGTGGGGCGCAGACCCGCGCGAGTCGTGGGCTCGGATCGCGTGGTGGTTGGCCAAGAAGCATCGTCGACGCTGGATGGTGGCGTGGTGCAGGGGCAGCGGGGGTGCGGGTCGTGGAGGATGGGGACCCGCTTGGACAACAGATTCAAACACGGATAGATTGATGAGTTCGTGTTCTTCCTCGTAGAGACTTTCATCAAAAACAGGGCCCGAGTCTTCGTTTTATTCTTGTACATCGGTTGTATCACATAAATCTTCATCTTAAATAAACATACCTCCAGAGAACACGAGTGGTGTCGTTGCTTCTTCTTCATGAATAAATATATTGTCATCAAGCCATTGTTGAACCTTCACAGACGCTAGAAGACGATTCATGTATCTTTATTGTCGTGGACGCGGACCGTGACCGAGATGGCTCAAATCGAATTGAAGTCGCCAATATGCAATCGAATCGTCGAATCATAAGAACGATTCAGTTTCCATGCTTTGATACCAGATGATGCAAAATAGAAATTTGCAATGGCAGAAACAATAATTACGATGGTGGAAATATCGGTGGAGAAGAAATTAGAGGATGAGAGAAGAGAAGAACGCGCCGGTAGCATAGGATTTTGAAGAGGAATCGCAAAGAATGCGCTGAGAGAAAGAGAGAGAAACACACAAAGAGAAAGATATAAAGAGAGAAACTCAAATTTTCATATCATCTGAACTATCCCTTACAATAGACTACCATCCCCTTTATATAGGAGGGGAGGAATTACAAAATTAGAAAGAAATTCGAATTCAAATAAAACCATAGTCAATCCTAATTGACTCTAACCGATTCTAATTGACTCTTAACTAATTTTATCTACCAAAAAAGTTGAGATTACAATCTCAATTTATTTAGATAAAATAAGCAAGCTAATTAAAATAACTAATTAGGAATGAAAATTCCTAATTTGAAAAATATCCAAATCAGCCTTTTCTTCAACTCGGATTGCCCTGCCAATATGGGAATGATTGCATCAGGTTCACTTACTAACAGTTAATCAACCATCATGTGACTATCAGATTTATTCATTTTAATTATATATATTGTAAATATAAAATCAATTCTGCACATATATTCTTATCTATTTGTATAGATTTGGACATTCTCTTAATGATATAAAAGTAATAATGGAATTCCAAATAAATATTAAGCATCTTACTTTTAAAATAGAAAATTAGAATCACAATCGTGGACCAACTAATTGGATCGACATAACACTGTTGCCTTTCATCCTAGTGGTGGATGCCATTGATGTTTATATCATGTAGGTGATCCACGAAGGATGTTCCATGGAAGTCTCTAGGCAAGATTTCTTTATTCCAATTCTACAATATGCCGGTGATACTTTTTTCAAGGGCTTCATGATGTGGACCAAGCACCTATTAGCTTTGTTGAGATGTTTATAATATGCTCGAGTTTGTTAATTAAGCTACTAGACAAATCGACTTCTGTACCTTTTGGTCTTCTAGAGGAAACAACAAAAGAGAATGTGTTTTAGGAACACCAAGTAGGGCCTACTATTGCACTATTTAAGTCTACATCTGATTGGTTACAAACTTAAGTTGGTCAAGAGTTCCTTCTCGAGTTGATGGAGGGTAAGAAAATATCATGGAAAGTGAAGTGCTTGCCTCGATGAGGAAGGTTAACACTTCTGAAGTACATTCTATCAATTATTCCAATCAATGTTATAAAAGTCACCCGACTGGCCAAACTAATACATCTGACTAGTCTAGTCAGTGGGGTGGCCGACCGAGTACTGACTAATTCCGACCAGGTCCACTAGTCAACCAATATTTTGCTCGGAGATACTATTTTTTATTTTTTTATTTTGCTATTTTTAAATGCTAACTTATTCTAATGCACTTAATGTTTTATTTAAATTCAATTACTTCTTTTATTTCATTATGATAATATAAAACTATAAAATCCAAGTAAATATATAAGAATATGTGTATAAAATAGTTTTATATATTTAAAAATTCAAACCCGATTAAATCTCGACTAAATCCGATTAATTGTCTGACTGTCGATTAATCCTTAGTGACCCAGCCGACCGAGTAGGTACTAACTACCGACTTATGCAACCTTGATTCCAATTCTTTATTTATCAATCAATAGACTATTTATTGGGATGCATAAGAGGTTTGAGGCTCTAATGAGAAGGTTTTTTCGATTTACCTTTGGCCACCCCCTAATATATAATAGGAATTGCTCCTTGAGTTTTTCTATCTCGTTACAGGGAGTCCGGATTTTGGTCGATTATGGCTCCGTTTCTACTCCATAGGATCGAAGAGGTCTGAGAGGGTTAAAGGCTTAAGAAGATGGATAAAACTCTACTTATGAAGTGGGTCCTCAAAATTTGGGACTCTGGGGAAGATTTGCCGTGCAAACTCCTCTAAGGTAATATATTGTTGTGTTACAAACTTGGAGGGGCATCTAAAGATATTGGTTGTGATTGTTTCACGAAGTTATATTCTCTAGCGGTTCAAAGGGATGCCTTTGAGAAGATAAGATGGTGTTCAGGTGGGGGAAATGAGACTTCGTCTCTTACATGCACTTTGATGTTTTTTTGAAGGCAACATACATTTTGATGTTCTCTGACCAGATTTCAATATATGAGTGGATAACTCACGTAATAGGGGCTCATTTTGGATAAGCTTGGGTTCGTCAACCAACCACCTTAAACAGGAGAGGGCGAAAAATTGTGCATTCTTATGGAATATGTGGTTAACAAGAAATAGGTCATGTTTTAAAATGAGCATTTTCTACGGATAACGTTATAATACATGCCATGTCGCTTTTGGATTCCTGTAATTTGTATCTTTAACTCTTTAGTACAATATTCTTTACAGGTGAACATTTTCTAAGGATGAACAACATTCACCATGTACATTTTCAAAAGGAAATCCTTCACAAAAGATTGGTTTTCACTTTATTAAAGAAAGTCCATACAATTCTCTTTTATTGACTTTGACCATCCATCTTTGAATATCATGTTGATTATGAAATCACACATGTTTGTGACTTAGTCTCTAGCAGCATTTTATCTCTAAAAAAAGAGACTTCTAAAAAAAATTCTTTCAACCTTGCCTCGTTCCCAATGATCCAGTTTTCATTAGGCCACTTGAAACTATTCACAAAAAATAATATCTTTTTTTTTGAAGCCAAGAATAGGGGGATACACTCGTTGGTGCTCACCTCAATTTATTTATAGAGAAAGAAGGTGCTACAAAGAAAAGAAAAGAAAGAAAAACAAAGCCCCCCGCGAGGGAGGCAAGTAGCCTCCCGAGGGTGGCACCCTGCGCATAAACAGTAGGAGAAAACAAACCAATCACACAAGGCACCAATCAGCAACGAAAGCCCTAGCACGACAAAAGACATTCTCCAGGTAAAACCGCTGCTCGGAGAAGAGGGCCTCGTTGCGAGCAAGCCAAAGCGACCACAAGCAAGCCACCGGTGCAAGAAAACGTCTTCTCTCTAACCGCCTGTTAGAGAAGAGGCAGTCGCAGAAGAACTCCACATCACACGCGAGCATCCAATCCACGAAGGGGTCGTCCCACATTGCCCGAACCAGGGGGCACAGAAATAGCAGATGGTCAAGAGTTTCCACACTAGAAAGGCACATGCCGCACGTGCTAGAGACCGCGGGCATCAATCTGGAACAACGATCGCGAGTCATGAGCCTCCTTCTACGCACGAGCCACAGGAAGAAGATAATACGAAGTGGCAAGCCCAGGCCCCAGAAGAAGCCACAGCCACGCACCAAAGCATCCGAACCAGGAGGCGGAGGACGAAGCAAAGACCCGTAGGCCTTCCGAGTAGAGAAGTGTCCGTCCCTCCAAAGCCAGTGATCCAAGCCACTAGAGGGAGAGCCCGCCAGAGCAAGAGCATCCATCAAAGCCAGAAACTCTTCGAACCTCTGATCGGAGAATGAGCCCAGAAAGCGAGGAGACCAAGAATCGTCCACCCAGCATGAGGCAACGGAGGCATCCTTATTCTCGGCCAAAGCGAAGAGACGGGGGAAGCGAGAAGAAAGAGGCTCCGCTCCCGACCAGCAATCATTCCAGAAGGAGAAGGTGATGCCGTCACCGAGCACAGGTTTGAAAGAAGACCTATACTTCACGAAGGCCACCTGAATACCACGCCAAAAGGGAGAACACCCGCCCACGTCCTCCGAAGCACCCACGCCAGGCCACGCCCGCCCATAAAGACCCCTCAATACGGTAATGAAGAAGCTATCATCACTGCCCCAGACCCTGGCCGCCCATTTAAGGAAGAAGACATCGTTGATCAATCTGAGACTCCTCACCCCCAACCCAAGCCACCCGCCGACTTCTCCCTCAACACCTCCTCCCAAGCGACCAGGGGAATCCCCCTCCCACCGCTGCCCGATTTCCCCCAAGGGAACTTCTTGAAGCAAGATTCCAGTCTATTGCCAATCCCCGCAAGCAACCTACGTGTCGATAAAAAGTGAACAGGAATAGCGGCCAGGACCGAGCGAAGGAGAACCAGTCTGCCTCCTTTGGAAAGGAGAGCAGCACGCCAGCTAGCCAACCTCGCCTCCACCTTCTCCACCACCGGGTTCCAATCTCTCAATCGAGGTCGCCCAACCGCCAACGGAATCCCCAGATAATCCAGCGGGAGGGTGGCCAAAGCAGAGCCCAACAAGTTTGCGAAATTCGATGCACGCGCCTGTGAAACACCAAAAGCAATGACCTTCGATTTATTGCCGTTCATGCGTAAGCCGGAAAGCTCGCTGAAGAGGTCAAGAGTCGCCGACATAGCCGCAAGTTCCGCCTCACCCCCTTCGATAATGCATAGCGTGTCGTCCGCGAATTGAATAAGAGGCACCGAGATGGTCCCCTTAGAGAATCCCTTAGATAGGCCCGCGTCAACCACCCGAGTCACCATCCGAGCCAAAACGTCCGACGCAATCACGAACAGGAGGGGGGCAAGGGGGCACCCCTACCGAAGGCCCCGACGAGGTTGAAAGTGGCCCCCCTCCAACCCGCCATTCAGAAGAAGAGAAAAGGAGGAAGTCGTAACACAGCGCCGCATCCATGATATCCACAGGTTAGGGAAACCACGCCTCTTGAGAGCAGACCAAAGAAAGACCCAATCAAAAATAATATCTAATCAAGGTTCGGAAATGTGATATGCGGTTTCATATGGATAAGTCACCGCATAATTACTATGCAAGTATGTGAGAAAATATGTGGAGAATATGATGCGGTTTTATATTTCTAAAACTTAAAATAAATGATAATTCATTACTAATGCCTCATTTTTTACTAATGCCTCATTTCTAAGTCATGTATCAAATTTATCTAGAATGCAGATTGAATATGCGGCAACCATGGTCAAATGTGCAGTTATGCTGATCAAAAATGAGATGTAGATTGTAGATTGCATAATGCACTGCAATTTTTGAAAGAAAAAAGAGCCTCCACTGTATAGGTGTGTACCCAAAAACATCACCATTAATCACCAAGTATCATTACTTGCATGTAAACAGGTAATTGATTGAACCATTATTATAAGTTTCAACTCTCAGCTAATTCCCTAGCATGCGCTACTACTTTTTCACCATAGGATCTATCTTGGCAGAACATCACTCCATTTCTTGCGAGCCAAATCGCCCAAATCAAAGCCATGCACTCCGATCTCTCTTTCCAATGGAACCCCAAAAGCCAAACACAACATCAACACAAATTTTCTGGTTCCCAAGCAAGTCACATGCCTCCACGGATCTCCCACATCTGAAAAACAGATGATCCGCCTCCTCAGTTGCCACCTGACATCGAGAGCAAGTGGAACAAACCGAACTAGTATGTCCCCGGTCAACAATCCCCCCCTCCTGAACAACCACAAAAGGATCTTTATCTGTGTTGGAACTTTCCATTTCTAGATGCTCATGCAGTCTGCTACGCACACCCTAGGGTCAAAAAACGTTGGCCTTCAATGCATGTAAGACTTAAGAACAGAAAAACTCCCATCATGCGCCCCACCATACTATCCACCTCCGCAAGCATCACCAAAATATATTCCAAATGTTGATCAGAAGGTTCTAATCTGAACCAAGGGAAGAAGGAATATCCATACCACACAGTCACCACTGAGCATTTCAGGTCAACAACCAATGCCATAAGACGCGGCCACCCCATTCTCACTCTAGTCATCAGTCCAGAAACTAAAGCCACCACTGTCCCCAATAAAAGACCTTAAAAGGGATGAATCTTCTACATCACATTGCATATACCTCGTCAAAAGTATGAAGGAGAATGCCCAAGATCTCTAGAGCCAGAGAGAGAAGAGCCAGAGGCATAGATTCTCCAGAGCAGCATGCAAACCAGATTGTCATGGTCACCTCAGATACGAGCAATTCACTTGCTGAGTAGGGGGGCCTTATTCATATCCTCCAAGCTACGCACACCAAGACTATCATCCTCCTTCAAACATGAGCATAAGTCGCATAAACCTATGCACTGCAAAGAGAATGTGGTACGACAAACAATCCGCATAGGCATATGCAGCAGCCAGTCGCATATATGTTTCATGAGGATGCATTCTTGAACATTGTCCTCAATTATTCCTCTCTTAATTACAATCTATTACACTTGGGCCCCGCATTCTTTACCATGTGCTCCTCCCCTCCTTCCACCCCTCATTGTGGTTTCCCATTGTCGCGATCTCAACCTTGACCTCTCTGATTGCCTCCCTCCTTGATATTGTTGCCGCAACCAATGCTAGAAGCAGAGCATGACCATCTATCATCACATGAGGCGGATGATTACATACACATCATACGACATATCTTGTCTACAAATCTATGATGAATTTCCCACCTACCATCTTCATTGTTTCCAATTTTGATTATTAGTTTTCAAGTACTAAAAAATTACATATTTAACTTGTGGAATATTGTCTCGATTATGCTCATCTTCAAAGAAATCGTTGAAGTGGAACAAAATCCAAATATTACATCCACTTGCAAGATTGTTATCTAGATTTATGCCATGCATTACAAAAACAATACCCTGGATTTGACCAACAGATATCATATTTGCAGCAAAAAGCACGTAGATTCTTCCATTATCCCCACAGGGGAGAGAATTGGTTCTTAATAATAAGGGTTTTTATAAGTTGTGCCCCTCTGAGATATTCCAATATCAGTTATGCCCCTCCTTTTTTGGAAATATCACTTATGCCCGCGACTTTTTGCCGTTCTATCACGTGTGCTCCTCTGTTACTTTAGCCGTCAATAAGTTGAACTTAACCATGATTTTTTCAAATCATGGTTTGGTTAGGAGGGGTAAAACGGGAAGCCATCATCTTCTTCTTCGTGCCGGCCTTCGAGTTCCTCGGGTTGGTGGGTTTCAACGCCAAATCGGTGGATGCGTTGTCCAAGCTCAGGGCAGAGGAGAGAGGCCTGGGGGTGAAGGAGAAGAGAGGCAGAGGAGGGGAACCTAGGGGCGGAGGAGGGTGGCGTGGGGGCAGAGGAGAAGAGAGGCGGAGGAGGGGGCCTGGGAGCGGAGGAGAAGAGAGGCGGAGGAGGGGGGGCGTGCGGGCAGAGGAGAAGAGAGGCAGAGAAGGGGGACTTGGGGGCGAAGGAGGGGGGCCTGGGGGCGGAGGGGAAGAGAGGCGGAGGAGGGGACCCGAGGGCGGACGAGGGCGCCTGGGGGCAGAGGAGGGGGACCTAGAGGTCGAGGAGGGGCATGGGGAGGAGGAGAAGAGAGGCGGAGGAGGGGGGCCTAGGGGCAGAGGAGGGGGGCATGGGGCGGAGGAGAAGAGAGGTGGAGGAGGGGGACCTGGGGGCGGAGGAGGGTGGCCTAGGGGTGGAGGAGAGGGGAGCTCGGGGAGGAGGATAAGAGGGGGTGGAGGAGGGGGAAGCTCGGGGAGGAGGATAAGAGGGGGCGGAGGAGGGGGAAGCTCGGGGAGGATGAGAGGAAGGGAAGGGGGAGGTCTACCTGGGAGGACCGGAGCTCGCGTGAGGCGGAGGTGACAACAGCGTCGATCTCTACGACAGCAGCGGAACGGGACTTGAGGGAGGTGGACAATATGAACTTGGAGGTCAACAGTAGCCTGCTTTTAGGCAACGACGAGGCGGAGGACGATGTTGTCGGAGGCCATGGGAGAGGGTGAAAGGGTACAAAGATCTCACATACCATTTTTTCTAATTTATTTTCATTTGTGTCCTCAAAGTTAACATCCGTTTGCGTTGGGAATGGACGACAACTAACCCAAGGGGAACAAGTGATATACTGGCAAAAAGCAAGGGGCACAGGTGACATTCCCAAAAAGGGAGGGGCATAACTGATATTGGAATATCTCGGAGGGGCACATCTGATAAAAATCCTAATAATAAATACCACATCACAGATGCCACTGATTTTTCAACATGAGGTAGCAGCTCTCACCCAATCTCTATCACTCCATGGCTCCACTATTGGAGCAAACCACCAACAGGACAACACCACAAAAAACCCATACCTCAATTCAACATCAACATCTCGCTCTCAGAAAACAACCTCCTCGTCGACATCAATGTTGTGCTCTCCAGTGCCCACACAAATGCCACCTTTCATAGCTTCACATCCACATGTAGTGTGTCCTCCTCCAATGCCCCACCTAGGGATGAGCATTTGGATCAGGTCGTCCCAGTTCAACGCAATTCCGACCCTCTTAGCTCAACCCAGTTCAAGCCCAAAATTTAAATGGGTCGAGCCTGGGCCAAACTTAAGCATATATGATTTTTTAGGTTGGGCTCGATTAGTCGGAGTGACTGACTATAGTCCGATTGATCCTAGTCGAGTTTGCAACATAGCTGAGTCAACTAATCGGACCGACTAGTCGGCCTAATCGATTTTTACAAGCTTGCTTGATATAGTGAGTTAATGTTAACATCAAGTTCATGAGGTCGTTCGTATAACCAATTACAAGTGTAATGTATAAGACTCCCATAAATTCTAATTAAAGAAAATATGAGAATAGCAGAGCTTGATCCTTTTCAAAAATGAACTAAAGAGTATGGCACTGATGTTGTTATCAATGAATATGGAACTTCGATGTAGTTTGGGTCGGCCTGGCCCAACCCATTAGCTTTGGGTCGATCTTGGGCCGAAACTGATAGATATTCTAAACCTCAGTCCGACCCAAAGTACACCAAGCTAAATAGGCTTGGAGACCTGTACGGCTCGCAACGACCCATCCTATAGCTCATCCCTAGCCCTACTCCACCTCATCCATCACAAAATGACATGCAGACAAGGAACTCACGTTGCTCAAGCATGGCGAGCTGATTCAACAAAGGGTATGGGGGTGGAGGACATAACAAAGGAGATCGTCGAGGCAAGGGGTTGAGTGAGGGAAGGTGCAAAGTAGGGATCCATGAGATGGGGGCTGGGGGGAGGGGCGCTTTGGACATATCACATATGTGCTTGAGGTGGAGGAGGGTTTGGGAGCTGAGAGAGAGCTTGGAGTGAAAAGGGATGTGAAAAAATGGGCCACCAGAGGAGGAAGACAAAGAAGAAAGAGACAAATTACAATTATTTGCATGGCTTTAACGTCTACTTGCTAGGGCACAAGAGGACAACTAACTAAAGGGGCATCAACTTTATTCGATAGATTTATTAGGGGCACAAGTGTAATTACAATAAGGGTAGGGGGCACAAGTAATACTATAAATACTCAATTCAGTCATGGTTTGAATAACTATAACAACATAGGCTAGTCAAGAACAAGGTTCGAAATTTCGATTTCGATATCGTTTCGGTGAGGTCCAATACCGAAATTTCGCCGAAATTTCGGGAAATTTCGACGATTTCGGTGGAAACGTCGAAAAAGGCTAAAAAACCCGATTTTTTCCATTTTTTTTTGAAAATTTCGATATTCCAAGTTATTAGAACAGTAAATAACATACAAATACACATTTATTTCACACAAATCGGTCATATCGGCCATATCGGTCATATCGGTGGACATATTGTTGGAACCCAAGCAACATGTCTCGATCGATATGGGGTCGAAATGACCCATATTTTATCCATATCATTGCAATTGAGGATCTCCACCCCTCTATTACAACCTATCTCGACCGAAATCTCATAAAACAGTTAATATATAAAAGTTGAAACCATGGTTGTAAGTTGTAACATTGTTAATACGTAATAAACAAGAGTAATAGTCTAGTCTTACAAATACAATACAACTTACAACAAGTTAAAATTATTAAGAACATGCATATTTCTGATAAATGCAATAAAAGAGAGTAAAGATTAAAATATAGTACCTGCCCTGGTGACATGTTTTGGTCAGAACCAGGAGTTTCGTGGTGGATCTGAATGCCCCCCCCTTCCTTGCTGTCTCTCATAGCGCATCGCGGATTCTATAAACTCGCAGTAGTTCTCCCATGTCATGTACGAGTACATGGCCTTGTAATCCATGACATACTGCCTGTACTGGTGGTCATCGATGCCTATGAGCATCCCGAGTCGAGGATAAGCAGCACTGGATCCGGTATCACGAGTGGCACGACGAGGCTGCTGCGAACTACTGCCCTGAGATCCTCGGGACGACGACGACGGAGTAGGAGAAGATCTCTGCGGAGGCGGAGGAGGAACTGTCGTGTAGTAGTCAGGAAAGAAACCGTACCTGTCACCCCCAAAGAAACTGCCCTGGCTCTGCTCAGGTTGGCTACTTTGGTAGTTGTCTCCGCTACTGTATCCCCCATATCCACTGTAACCATATGAATATGCTGGTGGTGCGTACTGAGGAGGAGGAGGAGGAGGTCCTGGAGGAGGAGCTTGAAAGTATTCCGGGAAGACGCCAAATGATCTCTCATCGTGCGACGATCCATATCCGCCTAAAGGACTTTGTGCTCCTCCGCGATATGGGCTGTCGATATCCATGAAGCTCAAAGAACCTACAGATGATGTCAAATCTTCCATGTAGCTGTCGGTGGGACGCTGGCCTCGACCGTACTCGTAATCCGTAGGCCCTGGACTCGGACTTGGAACAAATTGTCCGTGTGTGTTCCGTTGTCTCTCCATATACTCACGTCCTGCTTGTAGGCCTTCCTCAAGTCTGGTAGCTTGTGGCCCACGACCACTCCCTCCTGACCCACCTGAGTTTGACTCTCCACCACCACCAGGTCCAGCACGACCAACATCGTCATCATCATCATCTCCACTGTCATCCTTTGATTGTGACTTGGATTTGGAGCTACTGGAGAGAATTTCATCAACAGCTGCATCAATCTCGCCCTCCAACCCTCCAACAGGGTCTGTAATCCGCCCGGATCTGGCCAAAAAGTCACCAACGTCCGCTCCCATTTGTTGGCTGATGTTCTCATTCGGTCTTCCACCTGGCTGATCGAGAACTGGGGCACCATTGGAATCCATCCACCTCTGGAGAACGTCCTCATCAGCATCGTCATCGTGCATTTTGAAAATGTAAGCAAGGTCAATAGGGTCCGTATAGTCATCTTTGTCATGTCCCTCCGTTGCATGCTTCAATTTCAGCCTCAAGTTGTAATGCACGAAGACAAGGTCATTGAGCTTCTTTTCTCCCAACCTGTTCCTTCTCTTCGAATGTATCAAATTGAACGTGCTCCAGTTCCTCTCACAACCGCCAGCAGATGCGGTTTGAGACAACACTTTCACTGCCACACTTCGAAGGTTGGGAGCTTCCATCCCGTATAACATCCACCATTCGGCTGCAAAAAAAGGAAAAGACAGAAATCATAAGTACAAATAAATGTACACAAAATCAACACAAGTAATGGGTTTATTTGCCTCCGTCCCTACCAGGAAGAGTATTGCCACGACCGTTGACCGCAGTAATCCGACCAAAGGAACCCAATGCATCTCGGTAATACTTAACCTTCACAACGCACAAATAGGTTCAACCCAAATATCTTGTGACTCAAAAGTCAAAATATAGGTAGAAAGTGAGGATATTAGTACCTCATTCATGCACATGCTCTGCAACTTCTCGTCCTTGACGAGCTTTTCCACCACAATCTGTACGGCTGAGAGAAGGTCACCATTTGTACCAAGTCCATTCTTGTAGTGGTACTTAGGATTGAAGTAATAAGCTGCACAGAAATTCACGAACAAGCTCATTTATGATGTCCAACTATAAAAATTTAAATGATTGGAAAAAAACCTTTTTTACATAATACATACCGGCCTTGTGAAGAGGATGCGAGAGCATCTTAGACCATCGCTCGTCTATGATGTCCAACCATGCTTTTGATCCCTTCCCAACCGCTTCTCGGACCTTCTCTCTCATGCAGCGCATTGCCTCGTAGATGACTCCCATGGTGGGCTTCTTGTCGCCATCCACGATCCGCAATGCAGATACCACTGGATCCATGATCCTCGTGACCCGAGTCACGTCATCCCAAAAGGAGATATCATTGATCAATATCTCCACTTGCCGTCCTCCTTCAGTCCGAGCTTCAGGTATCTCGAACCACTCACCCTGGCAACACATGGTTTTCAAACCCGTCTTATGTTGCTTGAGGCTTTGCAACGCTATAAAATTGGTTGCAAAGCGTGTAATGCCAGGCCCCACCAACTCCCCATTGCACATCCGCCTCATTAGTGCCAACACTTTGCTGTGGTTGTATATGAATGTGGTGATCGTTCGTGCTTTCTCCACCACCCTTGAGACGAGCTTCCTCTTGCTGAAATCCTTAAGGATCAAGTCAATGCAATGCGCAGCACACGGTGTCCAGAAAATTCCGTAGCTGCTGGACTTCATAATTGTTTCACCAGCCTTTTTGAAGTTGCTGCCGTTATCTGTCACAATTTGCACAATGTGCTCTTTCCCAACCTCCTTTATAACGTCCTTCATCAACTTCAGAAGGTACCTGTGATCCTTCACATGCTCAGATGCATCAACAGATTTCAAGAAAATTGTCTTCCCATCGCAGTAAACAAGGAAGTTGATGATCTGCTTCCTTGTGTAGCTCGTCCACCCATCGCACATCAATGTCACGCCATACTCTGGCCATCTCCTCCTCAACTCGGCGATGTACTCATTCATCTCCTCTTTCTCCATCCCAAGATATTTGTTCATGATCTCGTAGGATGTAGGAGCCTTCACTCCCGTTCCCGCTGCAGCGATCTCATCAACGGCATGCTGTAGGAATGGCCCACTTGCAATGTTGGCAGGAATGCTCTCCTCAAAGAAGAGCTTGCTGATGGCTTTTCCTACCCTTTCTCGTGCATTGGTGAACATTCCCTTCACTGTTTTCTGCCTCGGATCCTTGCTTGCCTTGTATTGCATGGATCCGCTCCTCGTTAAGAAGGGCTCAATTCCCTTCCCCTTGTGTTTCTTAGTGGGTGGTGGTACTGGTGCGCCTCCAGAACCACTCCCACTCCCACCTGCACCATAGAAGCCGCCCCGTGCACCACCAAGTTCTCTCCTCTCGAACTCGCTCCTCAATGATTCTTGTGTAGCCCTTCTGTATGCCCTCCTCTCTGATGCAGTCTGAATGTCGGCGGGGTACACAAAATCATCGTCATCTGAATCAGAAAGGACGTTGAATTCTTTCTCGAACATGAACTCCTTCATTTGTTCTTCCCTTCTTACTCTCTCCGTCTCCTTTTCCTTCTTTCCGTCCAAGCTCGCCTTGACCTTGTCCCTCACATCTTTGGGACAACGCGTGCACTTGGCAACATTCTTGTTGTTGCCAACAAGATGTTGCTTCATCCTTGTGATCCCGCCTCCTCCCAACTTCTTCCCACAGAAATTGCATTGCGGCTTCGCCTTATTTCCATCAGGAGCGGGCGCATACCTCCACCCAATGTCCCCACTGAATTCTTCCCTCTGATCATCAGAACTATCAGATCCAGAACCGGAAGCAGAATGTGCCATGGTGAATATCCAAATGAAGAACCGGAATCGAAACCAGAAGGTCGCAGAATGTGCCATGTATGAACGTCGAAATCTGCGAGGAAAATCAAGAACAAACATTAAGTTGGCATTACAATGCAACTACTTGTGAATATGCAAATTATTTTATTTTTTAATTTCGGAATTATTATATATTTAATTTTTCCAACACCTACTGTTCTTATTTACAGAAAAAAACCTTGGATCTATACATTAGGATCTTAGATCTACAAATTAGGGGACCAATTTCATGAAAGACTACATTATTGACACAAAATATGAACAAAAACGTAAATATTTAACAAATCATTTTCGGATTTTATATATTTTTAATTTTTATTAATCCAAAACAATTTCCAAACTATGATTTATACTTCCAAAACACAAGATCCGAATATATAACACCACAACTCATTATTGTTCCACATTAAACTTCAAAACCCCCAATTTCTTCTAACATAGATCCAAGAAAATAATCTCCAACAATGTTTTAGTTCATGTTAACTTCAGATCTGTGATACAATGATCATAGTTAGCACTATTGTGCAAAAAAAACACAAAAGCCCCAAATTTCTACTCCAAATTTACACCTATTTTGGGGGAAATCTCTCAAATTAAACACCATGCCTAGCTATATCAACAACCATTTAGTGGAAACCCTAAAAAAATTACTGAATTTGAAGAAGATTTATCATAAATTGGCTTACCTCAAGGGATGAAGGTCTTGGAGGTCTTGGAGGAAGAAGAGAAGAGCCACTGCCCGAAATCGGTCGAAATGGGGACATTTCGACCGAAATTTCGCTATATTTCGCAAGTGGCCAGATTTTCCTATTCAAAGATTCCTAATGTCGGGCGAGATATCGAGATGGACCGAGATATCGGCGATATCTCGCGATATTTCGACCGAAACCGGGGATCTCGATATACAGTATGATATCGATACCCGATACCCATCGAAACCGAAATTTCGTCGAAATTTCGGCGAAATTTCGCGAGATTTCAGTCCATGGTCAAGAAACCTTACTCGATAATCGAATTAATCATAATTCATAAATAACTAGTGTTAACCCCTCAGGATCCGGGTACCCGTTAATCGCACACTCGCACTATTATTCACATGAGATCGCATGAAGTTACAGAAAAGCAGGGAAAATTTTTCGCGCGGCTAATTATCCACATGACATTCACATCCACAACATAACCACAAAGTAAAAGAGATACAATTGGCACCAAAATTCCTTTTCATTAATATTCATATCCATTTACAACTTGCACAAGCATCTTCCCTATTACAACATATATCCCAAGTGATACAAAAGAGATAGCATTTACATCACCATCTGAACAAAAACTGAGACAAAGTAATTTATATCGTCTAGTGTATACTCTGTCTCCAGGAAGCATGTATAGCTACTGAGCTGCCATTAAACTAGAGTTGTTTGCCTGCCAAACACATTAGGAAAGAAGAGGCGTCAGCCATTGCTGGTACCTCCCAAAAACTTATAAAATAACTAGACATTTAGTATGTGCAAAAGCAAGCAAGTAGAAAAGTAGTACAAGTAAAATCTACATCTACTTGCGTAAGTAAAAAAGGGGTTTCAAGTTGTTGTAATGCATTTCTAATAATTTCCCCAGAACCCAACATTTTCCCACATATGACACATTTATATTGTAGTTGAATATTCATGAGTATAAGAGTATAAACATATATATCATTTTCTAGCAATCTCAACTTTTGATCATAACCTCTCCAAATCTTTACTTCAATTGATTCAGATATAACTCCAAATGATGTAGATATAGATATGGATGATCTAGATGTAGAATCGCCAAGTCTGTTGGCGAGGTAAACTCAAGCGGTGAAGAAGCCTACAAATGGCTCTTCCGTCTCGCCCTCTAATTGGAAGTGCGGTCCAATAGAGGGATAGGTCTACTCCCAACTACGCCACTGAGACGGGTGAGAGAGACTCCCTAGAAAAGTCGCTCTAGAAAACTGCCCGACTAGTACGGGCGGACGAGCTCGTACGTAAAACTGAAAACCAAGGATCCCCCGCCTGGATATCCTAAAAGACAGGGTCAGCAGAACTGGTCTAAAGTCAGGATCCCAACGAAGCGTAAAAACGCTGCGAGCTCGCGTAAAAACCGTGTAAAAGACTGGGATCCTAGACCCACGCATTAAGCAGTCGCTGCCCTAACTGAGCTTCCTTTCTTCCGCCCAGTTGAGGGTCACCGCGCCCTCGCACGGTCAGGTATAAAGGTTACCATGACCGGCACGATCAATTGTTTTCACTGATTCATAAAGATGATCATGCACCTGACTATGGATTCAATTTACATTATCTTGAGTTATTAGTCTTAGTAACCTAAAGTGATTATTGCATTGCATCTTTGTTGGAACTTGGGAGTTAGCTTGTTTGTGAGTGAAAGTCTTGTAGACAGCTAGTGACCTTTTATTGTCCGATTTCAACCCCTAATATTTTACTATGTCCTCACCCAAGCATATATATTTCAAAGTCGAGTATCAACATCTACCCCTGGTGATTGCTTATAGGAGATGATTAAGTCTAAGTCTTTTGACATATAAGCAATATTAGGTAAAGATAAGAATGATTAGCATGCTCACGAGTTTAAAATTTTGATGATAATGGCTTAGTGGAGTCACCGTTACTACATAACCTAATAGAAAACAGTGAACATAACTTTATTATTTGAATTTCAAAAAAAATCCAACAATAGCAAATTCAATTTGTAATTTTATACTTAATCAAAAGATACATTTACAACTAATACCTAAATTTCACATTTCAATAGTAATCCTATGCATAGTGGCACATGCACGGACTCCAATTTATTTTAAATTCTAAACTAATGATAACTCATACAAGATTATACTCACATAAATTTTTATTTTGAAATATAACAGGAGCCATAAATTTCTTATTTAAGTAACTTCCTGTTATTAACAAATATTAAATCATTTTTTTTAAAAGTTTGAGTGGACATAAGAGTGATATAAGTTTCCCAGCATACTGTGACAGTAACATTGTACAAAAGTTCCATCTAGAGGAAGGATTAAGTATAGTCTTATTAGTTCTTCATAAAGAGAGAAATACAACCATTTTAACTAAAATCATTATGTCTTATTCCTAAGGTGATCTGCACATTACAGATATCTTGTGGTAATAAAGAATATGTATGAAGTTCAACACATAATTCCAAGTTACAGGTTTTTAAAGTTCAAAATTTCTAACAGACCTACATGCATTACTATTACTAATGATATGGTTTATGGTCAAAATGCCAAATAGGAATATACGTTGCATTTCCCTTCTTGTCAATGAATTAAGCAATGCCCCCCTTTTTTTCAACACAGTGCACCTGTACAGATCCGTAAACTACAACTATAAAGAATAACAAGACAAGATTTACCTAATCTTAGAAAGAACAACCTTGCAAATTCTCGGAGTGTTATCTCAGGTACCAATATAAATAGAACAAGAGGGACATGGAATAACCTATGACAATCAAAGGAAAGAGATGCAAAGTATGCTCTAATGATTTAACACAGCATGCAAGGCAGCAAGAAGATTTGGGAGGGAGTGTACATATGTATGGCAGCAAGAGAAAGGGGTAGGGAATGTACCTAATTTGAAGAAGTAAATGTTTGGTCAAACTTGCATACAACTCCTTTGAGAGCTTCTTTAGTAGTTACGATTAGTTATTGCTGGGAGTAGCCTCTGAACAGGAAAATCTGTTGGAAAGAAAGGCTTAGCTGGAGCACAAATTTGCTGGGAACAAAAGCTACAGGAAGGCTGCACTGCATCAACTTTCCTTTGCCAAAAAAAGTAGCAAAGGCTGCAACCGATGGAAGGGTTGGAGCTCCCTTTTTGTTCAGCTTTTAGGTGGGGAGGATTAGAAGGAAGAAGAACTGGAATCTTGTTGTAGAAAAGAAGAGAGACAAAAAATGGGAATTTGGGAAGCACGATGGAGGAAGAAAAGAGAGAAGAACCACTCCCTCGTTGGAATAGAATCATGGATGATTTGGGGTTATTTATAAGGAGTTAGGCTCTAAGGATTTTTGACAAGTGGAGAAAGGGAAAAGATGAGGTGGCTGCTATATAGGAAAACACCAATTGATATATTTTTTTTAAAACACCTTTTTACTTGATATACAAAAGTTGACCGTATTCGCGCATAGATTGTCGTATTTTGACCCGCGATATCTTGAATTGATCGTATCGGGACAACGGTCGATTTGAGTATAATGTTGATATACTTCCGATCGGGTTTGGATCCCCGAAATTTTCGAGATACAGTTTCGGTTTGGGTTTAAATTTTGTGATTTAAAAATATCAAACGACCTCCGATTGACGAACGGTCGATTCCGTTGGTCTTGTATCGCCGAATCGGATCTCACGACGGTCTCGGTTCGTTTTTCGGTTCCCGAATTTGCGTCGCGGCTTTTTCACGGCACGCATTACGAAACGACCGATTTTGGTCGATTTCACCCGAACATCTTTTGATTCACGATCATGTGATCGTTTTAGGTTGTTTGGTGTTGACCGACAACTTTATTGGGTTGATCGGACCCAAATCGGATCGGGTCCGGATTTGATTGGAAACCGGATGTTACAACTAGTTAGCAGAATGTTATTGAGATCTAAACTAAAATAATGAACCAATATGTGAGAGTACTTGAGTGGCAAAAGCCAATGTATATAACATTGTTCATGTAGTAGAAACACAAGTTCATGATTTCACGACTAACCTAAGCACAGATAAAGAACTACAAGTTTCACTTTAAAAAGAAAGCAAATATAAAGATGTTGTCAAGTTAAATCTGTTTAAATGTGCCAGGAAAAAAATCAGTACCACTGTAGACAGTCATATAGTCAATCTAGAAACGGTTACAGAAGCCTCTTATCACTTAATAACGTCACTATTGCAGTATGAAACATGTATACAATACAAATAAATCCATACCCTAGACTTTGAAGCCCGCTGCCGAGGAAATCCAAGTCCCTTTTGTCTGACAATGAAATCAAAGCTCGTTTGCAATCTATTAACAAGAAAAATAAGAGCAAGATTAGTATTACAGCTCATCAAATATTGAAACATATTAGCACATGTCCTTTTCATGACAAGTAAAAACAAAAAAGAATCAAATGTATAAGAGAACAGGTGAAATGGAAAACCCTATAATATGTCCAAGTCCCTTTTTATCCACGGGTGTCCCTTCTAAAAGTTGAACTTTCTCTCTGCTTATGTATTGGAAGAATGCACCTTAGAGACATGAGATAAACAAAGAACGAATCAAATATCTAGGAGAAAGAGTAAACTGCAAAACCTTTAATCTGTCAATAAAATCGAAGCCCCTTTTATGATTTTACTCACAGGTTTCCCTTGTAAATTTGTGAGTTCTCTCGCCCATTATGATTATTAGAAGACTGCACTGTGGAGCCATGAGATTTGCCTAGACTTTTGGTAAAACTCAATTATGATGTGTGACCCTGCTGTGGGATGTACTATGAATCTATGATACATACCAGACGTTTCAAGAACATTGTCCCAGTAAGACATCCTTGAGGTTGGATGCATGTGCCATCCATATATCTTCGGACAATCTCAAGAAAGCAAACGCCTTTTATCTTTCCCAGCTAAAAACTCCATGTATACTAACTCAAAAAACTAAAAGCTCCCAACTTTCATGCAATCCCTCGAACATATTACACTCAGAACACAAAACTCCACGGCCATATCAAAACAACAAAACCCAACAACACCCAATATCAAATCCAAACCAGCAGGGCAAGAAAAGAAAATCCAAAATTGACTAAAAATCAAAGCAAACCTCGTTAATTCGTAACGAAAGAAAACAACTTTCAGACTTCCCCTCGACATTTTCAAGAAAGCAAGCACCTTTTACACATCCCAATACATGCAAAAAAACTTGATAGCCCTTCGGAGCAAAAGCAACATCCATAAATCCAATAACAACAAAGGAGCACAAACGAAAGGGTAGTACCTGAACCCTTAGCGGCGCTCTGCACTCCCACAGACGTCGCCGATTCCATACCGCTTGATGAACACGCGATGTACCACAACCGACGAGTCCCCTGAAGATAACGACGTTGTGATGTGAAACCCTGAAGGAATTGCAATGGGAAGAGAGTGAGTGATGTCAAAAAAGACCGCCTTTTTCGAAAGGGGATGCGGAACGGACCTGGCGGTGGAAGAAGGGGAGACGGAGGTGGTGGGAAGAGAGAAAGAGCGGCGATGAAGCGGAGAAGACGGCTGCGGTGGTGGCGGAAGGAGGCGAGCGGAGGAAGGGCATTTCCACAGGAGTGACACACTGACAGCAGGAGGGTTTGTGAGTGGAAGGGAGCATGGAAGTTTGGGGGTAAAAGACTATTTTTTGGGGGTTTCTATCACTTATACCTTTCTTAATATCAGCAATATCAGTTATACCCTTTCTTTTTTTGTAGAATCAGTCGTGCCCCTAACTTCTTACCAAATTTACAGTTATACCCTTTTGCAGTATCAATTATGCTCCGACTTTATCTTAACAGAAGGGTATAAATATGAATTTTTATAAGAAGTCAGGGGTACAATTGATATTACAAAAAGGGAGGGGCATAACTGATACTGCAGAAGTTAAGGACACAATTGATAAAAATTCTATTTTGTTCAAAGCTCGAGCTCGATGAATTCAACTTAACCACAGAAGTCAAGCTCAAATCCAAATTATGAGACGGACTCAACAAACATAATAGAACGAGATTAATTTCATTCTTACTCAACTCGTTAACTCAACGCAGTAAACATAATGAGTGTGGTCCTAAGCTCGTTAACTGGACTCGCGACTCAAAAAATTATAGGTTTGCAATTCATGTATTTGATCTTGACATAGTTTAAACTTTAGCGTAATAAAAATATGATTGTAACCAATTTATCTATAGTTCGAACCGTCAGAGTTTCGATCGGTTCATTAAAGGTTGTTCGTATGAATATAGGAACAAAGCTAGAGCATAGTCATTAAGAGACTCAAGAGCTTATTCGAATTCATGACGATGATCACCTCTTTGAGTTTGGCGGTCCTTGGCGAGTTCATGTGAAGTCGAGGAGGAAACAATTCACTTAGCTCGACCGATACCCTTTATGGCAATCAATGGGTGGTGTATTGATGTGTAGCGGCCTATTATTTAGATTAAGCAATTAGTATATACAAACCAAAGTATATTCAAAGTAAGTATTGCTCACTCTATAATAATATGTCCATAAAGTTAGATGGAGAAACAACATGAATACCATGATAGACATGTAAAAGAAAGATATAAATAATATATCCATAAAGTTAGACGGAGCAACGGCATAAATACCATGATAAACATGTAAAAAAAGGGACCAATACGAATGTGAATATAAATATTGAAATTCAACATCCAACGAGTATTAATTTAATATCCTTACTTTTATCGAATTCAAATGTTCACAATTTGAATGATACGTAGTTGAAGTTTCTTTTGTCGGAGTATAAAATTACGCATATGAACATGAATACGAGTACAAATGTTTAGCGACATGAATAGATATGGTTGTCTTTTTTAGTTTGTTAACTTTTTTTTGTTAGTTCTCATAATTAAAATAATCAATGTAGTTGTTCTATATCGATGTTTGTTATGAACCTAATATACTTATAGCATGGTATAATTATGATATGTCTAACATTATCAGGTTAGTTCGCATTCTGTTCTCTAATATTTGTATACGAAGTGTCAACATCTGTTTTGTTATATATAAGGTTCATTATTTTGCATATTCCTATGATATTCGTGTATATATCCGAATTTTGAAAAAGATAAGGACGTTATAACACATATATTTGTATTTGCATATGATCATTTTCGTCGCTAACTAGAGAAGGTGCAATGGGTGCATACCAATGGATTGCCATCCAATGGCTGACTTGAGATCCTTGCGCCTTTTCACTCGCATCTTGACAGTTAGATAACAATCCACATATCAACTAATATTCCAAGTAAATCACCCAAGGTTTCATACTCAACTAATATTCTAAGTAAATCATCCAAGGTTTCATATAAAAAAAGAACCATGGTATCTTTGCATGTAAAGTTACATTCACCTTGTGCAAGCTGCCCAACTTCTTATAAAATAGATAGACACAAATTATATTGGTAGAGTTTCCGGAGATACAAGTGTAGAGTCCCTTTCTAGTTTACTGCAAAACACAATTTCCACACTTTTTTTGGCCCCGTTTGGACGAAAATTTTGCAAATCAGAGATGAAAATTCAGCACCATACAGAAAAAAAAAGATTTTGCTCATGGGAGATAACAATGGTTGTTAAACTAACATCAGTGAAAATCACGAAAAAATATATGTGGTTATATCATTATTAATCAGTTTACGAATAAATCGCCTTGTTGGGTCTATCTGCAATGGCAACCAGCCTAACAGGAAGGAGAGAATGTTGGAGAGCCTAGACAGGGAAAAGAAGGCATGGCACAAAAGAACCACTTCACCACACTGCGAAACAAGTCGCTCACGGAGCTGGTGAGACTTAAGAAGGAGAACCCTTCCGACATCATACTGAGAACCCATGAGTTCAATCATGCACTAGTTTCAGGCTTTCTGATTACGGGAAAGTACAAGTTGTTCAAAAAAGAATGTGCCATCAACGAGGTTGATCGCAGACTCGATTCTGTGTGAGAACATCATAAGCTCGATTCTGTGTGAAGAAATAGAAAATTTGATTCCTGAAATAATTAATAAGATTGATAGAAGAAAAGATTAATGGTCCATGAATCATTTACCAAAGAGAATGAGAAAGTTTGTGGAGTGCCAGTTGAAAGGTGGATATGCATTGATTGAATTTTCATCATAGGTACAAAAAGAAAAGCTCAATGGTTTATCAAGGTGTCAATAATTATTTTTTCTTTATATATGCAACTCATCATAGGTACAAAAAGAGCAATTGAGGATTGTAAGAGACATACACGAAAAATAAAGTTAGGTACTTTAATGCAATTTATATTATCTATTAAATTTTACCATTTATGTTAAAAGTTTTTTATTTATATCAATTATTTTTTCACAAATTAGTATAATAAAGTCTATTCAATTTTTTAAACATAAAATATTAATAATATAAATTTTTTTATTAGTAAAATTATTAAATAAAATTCTAATTCGATATAAAATGAATCGAATCTGAATAGTCGAAACTCCATACGAATTGAATTTGAATTTAGATTAGAAATTCGTTTAATATTCGATTCGAATTCAGACTCAAAAATTTTATAATGAATTGAATCTGAATCTAAGTGGATTTGAATGTATTCGATTCGATTAACACTGAAGGTGATGAGGGGAGGTGCGCCATGAAGCGGATGGGCCGGAGGTTCGTCATTCTGAACATTCTGAACGATGTGAAAAAGTTGCTCCACGGGAGAGCAAGAGAAGGGGGCAGAGTAGAGTGATCTTCCAGGAGAGTGTGTTTGGTATGCGGGTTAAGGTGAGTTAAACAGGTAGAGGGTAACCCGTTTTTGTATTTTGGTATTTGGATATAGGGTTAAATTGGAGGTGGGTTTGAAGTGGGTTTGTTGCGATATGATTGTATTGATGTTTGAAAAAGTGAGTAGTTATTTTGATGTGATTGTATTGAAATTTGGAAAAGTAAGTAGAAATAGAGTAGTTTATAATTTTTATATGATATGATAGTATAATATATTATTTTTTGATGGAATTGATGATGGAGAATTGAATTATTTAATTTTTTAAAAAAATAAAAAGTGGGGCCGACATAGGAAAGAGAAGAGGTGGGTTAAGGGGAGTTTACCCCTCAAACCGAGGCACCCCAAAGAGTCTGCTGAACGTACAACAGGTTCTACTGTACAGCAAAAGATCCATTCTCGAACAAGAGAGGGTGCAAAGGTACAAGATCATTGGATTGTGTTTTTGATGTTTCTAGTTAGATTAACTCATTAATGGTTAACTAAAGTTGACTCCAGAAGGGTCAAATTAACGGCAAGGTTCATCTTCTTAAATGGAGTAACTTTACGGTTTGAGCGGACTAACGATTTTTGTATGATCGAAAAAGTAATTTACAAAGATTTTAGAGTTCAATGGGAAAAATTAAAAATCCTTTTGAACAAATATATTGAATTTATATTTTTCCGTATCTTTGCCAATCATATAAAAAATATACAAGAATTATTTGTGAATATTTTTTGGGTGCAAATTGTTGATCACTTACACTTTACATTATTAGATCCAAGTAAAGGTAAAATTTCAAGTTACATCTGAGAATCCGAAAGTATTGGGAGTAGATGGAACGAGAAGATTGTTTGATTATAAGGAGGGAGAAATCAAGAGAAGGGAGAGATCCCATAAGTCAACTAGAAATTTCAGAAAAAAAAGGAGAAATTCCAGAAGAGAAAAGGAGATCGTAATAGAGGTAGTAGATTGCGGAAATCAACACCGAAACTTTCACATTATACATTCTATTCAATCGAGTTCATATTCACACCCACAGACCACAACATTCTCAAACCTCCAGTTTTCCCCCATCTCAAATTAATGTCTCCATGCATATATATATATATATCATCAATCACTTCACCACGAATGTTATAATGGCAATACGGGTGTAATCAAAATCGAACCTAAGCAAACCTACCCACATTTAGTTCTGTTCCCTTAATGGTTCGGGTTCAGTTTGATAAAGATACAAATAATGCTCACATTCTATTCAATCCTAATTTGCGAAAGGCCGGTTCAATTCGTTAAAGGCTCGATTTCGAACAAACAGTAAATAATACTTCAATTTATCCCCATTTCTAGCTTTTTCGGTAACATGCTTGATAAGAAATCATGATGATTTGGTTCATTTAACCTTTGATTAGAAATCATTAAATGTGTAAAAAGTTTTATATTCAATAGCTAATAACTAGTAGCTAAGTTTCCATAACTTCCATCTATATATGGATGCACTTGTTCATACATATATAGATTCAAGCAAACATGTAACTATACATATTATAAACTATTATCGAACTTTTAACAAACCAACATGAATAAACTTATCTTATTCAGGTTCGGTTCGTTATGTGAACAAATCTGTAACTTGTTTTTAGTTTTGGTTCATTTATTTTCAAACTAAAATTTAGATCAAATGTTCGACAAACCAAATCAATGCAAATATTGGACAGGAGAAATTTTCGACAGCCATACATGGAGATGTATAAGAACATAGAACACTCTACATCCAATCCAATTTCAAATTAGAACAGAATAGATATCTCAACATAGAAAGCTTACGAAGACAATTCCTTCAACATAAGAATGGACTTTCAATATGAAATAATTTCTCTGTAGGCAGCATATTCCACTATTATTACAAATAATTATACAGATAAATGGGATAGAGGGACACCATTGCTTCATTGTATATTCCTATTATGAACCTCCAGGTGGGTTCTACAAATCCTCAAAGAGGGGAAAAAAAGATGTATGAACAAAGAAAGCATGTTGGACATGGCTGTGTAGCACCCAAATTGATGAAAACCTGCATGATTGCACATATAGTTCACTTGGATGCCCCTTCAAACTTCTCTCTCAAGGCTTCGTATTTTCTGAGTTCATCCATGGACAGGGATGGCGACAAATCTCCCAGGGCCTGTCGATTGAATATGATTTCCGTGAAAATATTATCATTGGGTTTGATCATTCATAAAAGAGAATTTTGCAACTAATAATAGCTTGCTAAGTTTGGGTTGCAACAGGCACTATATGGTCCCAATGGGAAGAGATTGTACCTTGATGAAGTCATCAAATTCGACTACAACTTTATCTTCACTGGAGGCATCCGAGGTTGAGGAATTTTGAGATTGAACCTTCAAAGGAAAATGTCATGCAGAATTGTAGAAAGAGCACTGTAAAAAAAGATGTCGATGGTTCTGAAAAAGCTTATTGTATTCGAACTTTTTCTTTTATACTAGGAAGATGGCTTTTCTTGTAAGCTGTAAAATATCTATCAGTTATTTCCGTAAGGCGCACATTTTATTCACTGATCAAACTTTTATTCATACAAGGTAAGAGCCTGCATGTATGCATCATTTCCTGAAAATAAAAAGAGGGTGGAGACAACTGCAGTAGCTATAACAATATACTGCAAGCAAAGAACTGCTCCCCTTGCTCGATGCCTCAGTTCAGAAGTCCTTTTGAGGATGTTTTAACTTTGGACCTTATGTTCCAACCAGATATTTCAGAAAGCAGAGTCATTAATGGGCACTGTTGTACAGTGCCATTCTGGAAGTTGAGTCTAAAATAATAAATGTAAACCACATCGACCAATTCAGGAAGCTGAATGGGATGCTGTAGAAAATGTGAGTGCCTTCGTCCATCCACAAAAGACCTATGCTTTCCAAAGAAGCTAACCATGACAAACTTGGGCAGCATCACTACCCAATGAGGAACCCCAAAGATGCCGACAAGCACCCCTATGGAGCAGGGAGCAGGGCTCCATGTACATCGACCAATTCAGCAAGCTGAATGGGATGCTGTAGAAAATGTGAGTGTCTTCGTCCATCCACAAAAGACCTATGCTTTCCAAAGAAGCTAACCATGACAAACTTGGACAGCATCACTACCCAATGAGGAACCCCAAAGATGCCGACAAGCACCCCTATGGAGCAGGGAGCAGGGCTCCATGTACACCCATTGCCAGAAAAAGATTTTGACATGAAAGTGGGAAGGAAAACGAACTGTTCTAGCTGATCCAACAATGGGGCTAGAGAACACAGATCCGAGTAAGCTAAGAAGGGTGATTGGTCCACCCAATCATCTAAAATGCCAATGTCCCACTCGACAGCTAAGGCAGATGAACAAAAGAAGCTCTCAACTTATATCCCTGATTATCGCCAACAATACACTCAAAATTGGAAATTAACTCGGTTCCAAGAACAGCAACGCCGAAAGAGGAAAGGCTATGGTGTGATCGTAGAATACTAGACAAATTCTCTCGCTCTCCCTAAGTCACTTCTTTAGCCTAACCACCCCAAAGCATATTATAGTGCCAAAGGGTACTGCACGATATTGTTAGTGGTATTCACTGGTAATGATTCCTTGAAGCGGTTTGGTCCTGCCACAGTTGCCAAACACATCGAAACTCGCCTAAGCAACTCAGAGAGTATCCTTAACAAAATAATGATCTTTACCATCTGTTTGCAGTCAATGCTGGTCTTAGTAGAAGTTATAAACCACAAGCACCGGTGGTATATAGGAAATTATGTCCTCTTTGTATATAAGTCCAGCAGTTCTCTTCTGGACATCGGTCTTAACACTTCATAAGATACAGTTTAACGAACTTCCTCTGCCATGATAACAGGAAGCATTGCTGTTATAAATGTAGAGATGAACTCATAAGTCATAACCTTCGTCTCGGTGGAGTTAGAGGCGGGAAATGGTAAGATGTCCCTTACATTTCATCTCGGTGGAGTTAGAGGTGGGAAACGGTAAGATGTCCCTAATTATCGCCAACAATACATCCAAAATTGGAAATTAACCCGGTTCCAAGAACAGCAACGCCGAAAGAGGAAAGGCTATTGTTAAAAAATCGGAAGCGGAAGCGGAAACATGGATAAAAGATAAACAAGAATAAGAACGCGGGATTTTTACGTGGAACCCTACTCCGTGAGGAGCGGGATGAAACCACGGGAGAAGCCCTCAAAGGGGCGGATACTTCATTCCTTTTTCTCAATGGATACAGGAGGTCTGGGGCTCCTTATATAGCCTCTCCAGAGCCTCCAAGTCCCACCACTGGACGATGTGGGACTAAACACTGGATAGGGTAAATGGATCTCCTTCAGGATCCATTTACCCTGCTACAACACAATAGGTGCATAACCACATACTCCAACACTCCCCCTCAAGCTGGAGCATGCAATGCTCAGCTTGGACAAACAAACAGAAAGAAACTCAACTCAACGCTACAGGACACTACGGACAATATCAACCCAACGCGCACATTGTTGCAGTCGAGGACGTTGCTTCTCATGTCGTGCAGGTGAGGAGGACGAACGGGCTGGAATGTGAGTCAACTGAAGACTCGTTTGACCATCGAGTCTGAAACTGCGCCTGAAGTCTCCTCGTCGGTGAACTGGGTCTCTCCCATCTGGCTCAGAGAATGGTGCACTGCTCTGGTGTACCTATGATACCACATGAAAACCCTTGCCAACATATGGCATAGGGAATGGTCCTCTACTCTGGAGTCCCTATGGCTCACATGAAAACTCTGGCCTGACAACTAGAAGAATGATGGGGACATCTGACAATGATGGCAACATATGCTCATCTGAAAATGACCGCACACTCGTGCGTGTCTGAAACTGGAGTCTCTCTCTAGAGATCTCGAAACTGGGCCTCTCATCATGGAGTGCCTCGAACTTGGACTCTGACCAATCTGTCGAGTCTGATCAACTGCGCATCACACCTGTGGACTCGGAATCTGAATGTCGAGTCGGAATTTTGCGCATGCAAAATCTTCATCTGAAAACGTAGAGTCTGAAAATCTGTTGGCCTGAGGATCAATCTGGATCTGAATATAGATGGAAGAAGACCTGTGACTCTACATATACTCCTCCTTTCTCCCATACTTGTCGGAACATGAACATCGACAAAGTTGGGAGAAGACAATATAAACGAGGACAAAACATCACTAAGCCGATCACAAATTTTTCGGCTTCTCAAATCATGGATAACATTTGGCCGTTTCTTTTTTTTTGGCCTCTCCTTTTCTCTCCTTTTTTTGCAGTTTTTTAATAAGCCGTGACAACATTTTTTTTACGGCTTTTCGCAAAAAAAAATTTCAACTTACGTACGGCTTTTTTTCTGCGTACGCGCCTTTTCAAATTCTTCTCTCTTTTTTTTTAAACTGGCCCCCTCGGCCCAAACAATAAAAAAACACCCCCCTTTTTTTGCAAATGGGTCCAACAGGACCCTCCCCTTAACCATTTTTTTAACTCACGGTCAAAATAGCCCAAAACTCTCTGACCGCCTGGAATTTTTTTTGTAGCCGCAGGCCCCCCCTTTTTTTTCATGGCTAACTGGGCCCTCCTTGTTTCTTTTTTCTCCCTCTTTATAAAAAACACGGCCCACTTGGACCGAATGCTCGAACCCCCACCATGGGATCTTTACGTTAGGG
The DNA here is from genome assembly GCA_037367405.1 of Ottelia alismoides. Taxonomy (NCBI): domain Eukaryota; kingdom Viridiplantae; phylum Streptophyta; class Magnoliopsida; order Alismatales; family Hydrocharitaceae; genus Ottelia; species Ottelia alismoides. The sequence continues at coordinate 77,183 of JAZKJV010002508.1, read as the reverse complement.
TTCCCAGGAACCCTTCTCTCTTTTTTTTTCGAGACCCGCTGCGCCTCCAATGAGGCAAACCCCATTAGGGCTCTCGAGATCGGCTTCACAGGACCCGCCACCCCGATGGGGATCTTCACGCCCGACGCCCCCTGCGCAAGATCTGGGAGAGGAGGGAGGTGCGACTGGAGCGCATGGTGCCGACTGCGCAAGACGCGGCGCGCCAGCTGCGGCGGTGCCAAGGAGTCGAGCTGCGATTTCCGGGGGGCAGGGGCGGCGCGCGCGGAGCAGGGGCTCCGCCTGGGGCTATGCACGGAGCAGGGGCTCCGCCTGGGTGGAATTCGTCTGATGTGCCGCCGCCTGGGAGGGAATTGAACTCGCGGGTGCCGCTCCATCGCCCGCAGCACCGTCCAATAGGGGTTCTCGCTCTGGAGACTTGCGCGCTGGATGGAGGGCCGCCGCCGTGGCTTGGGCAGCGACATCGGGAGAGGAAGGCGCCGTCGAGGGGGTCGCCTGGAACCGTCGTAGGAGGAACCTGGGTTCGCTTGCGTTGGAGATCTTTGCGCACCTGGAAGGAGATGCGCGCCTCTCGCCTGGGAGATTAGGACGCGCTGCCTGCGTCAGTGGAAGAAGGGAGGCGCCCTGTGCCTGGAGATCGGGTGTCTTTGCTGCTGCGTGATGGGAGGAGCGCCTGGGGCATCACTTTTGTGCCTCCTGCGCGAGAAGCGTCGCTGGAGCGGAAGATCTGGGAACAACACACTTGTATGAGATGTGCGGCTGGATCTGAGATCGCCTTGATCATCGCAGCCATCGGTTTGGATCGTCTGGATCGCCATCTTGGAGATCGTCAAAGATGTATATCGCTAGGGTTTTCGAAAAGCCCTTCAACTTGACAAATAACATGATCTTCGTAACAGAAATTAGGGTTTCAAACTAGAAACCCTAGAACTTTGATTGAACAAATCTTCCATAGAAATAATCTTCAAGCAATAACTGGATCCTTAAAATCGATCGAATCTCGAACATAAATAAAGAGAAAATTTTCCGAGAATCGAACCGCTCTGATACCATGTTAAAAAATCAGAAGCGGAAGCGGAAACATGGATAAAAGATAAACAAGAATAAGAACGCGGGATTTTTACGTGGAACCCTACTCCGTGAGGAGCGGGATGAAACCACGGGAGAAGCCCTCAAAGGGGCGGATACTTCATTCCTTTTTCTCAATGGATACAAGAGGTCTGGGGCTCCTTATATAGCCTCTCCAGAGCCTCCAAGTCCCACCACTGGACGATGTGGGACTAAACACTGGATGGGGTAAATGGATCTCCTCCAGGATCCATTTACCCTGCTACAACACAATAGGCGCATAACCACATACTCCAACAGCTATGGTGTGATCGTAGAATACTAGACAAATTCTCTCGCTCTCCCTAAGTCACTTCTTTAGCCTAACCACCCCAAAGCATATTATAGTGCCAAAGGGTACTGCACGATATTGTTAGTGGTATTCACTGGTAATGATTCCTTGAAGCAGTTTGGTCCTGCCACGGTTGCCAAACACGTCGAAACTCGCCTAAGCAACTCAGAGAGTATCCTTAACAAAATAATGATCTTTACCATCTGTTTGCAGTCAATGCTGGTCTTAGTAGAAGTTATAAACCACAAGCACCGGTGGTATATAGGAAATTACGTCCTCTTTGTATATAAGTCCAGCAGTTCTCTTCTGGACATCGGTCTTAACACTTCATAAGATACAGTTTAACGAACTTCCTCTGCCATGATAACAGGAAGCATTGCTGTTATAAATGTAGAGATGAACTCATAAGTCATAACCTTCATCTCGGTGGAGTTAGAGGCGGGAAATGGTAAGATGTCCCTTACATTTCATCTCCGTGGAGTTAGAGGTGGGAAACGGTAAGATGTCCCCTACATTTCATTCTCATGGAAGTCATACTTTGAGTATCCTCGATTCTTTGCAAGTATCTCCTTACCTACCCACTCAATATTTAATGTAAATAGGTCATGGTTTCTCATTGCCTTATATTTCCTCATCAGGATTTTCTAAAAAATAACAAATACCAAAGTCCTCACAGGAATTATGATGAGGTTATACAAGTTTATAACATGATAATAATATTTAAATTTCAGGTTTGTGTGTATAGATTAGAGAAATACTTCAAATTTGTTCAAAAGACTCACTTCGATCCAAATTAATACTAGTCTTTTAACATCAATGTATCAATCTATTGTTAATAAATTCTATAAACAAAGTGTAAAAAGAACTAGAAATATTTCGCTCTAGAAAAAATACTAGTAATTTGGTTTTGGACAAATATCACATTGATAAATTAGAGAAACATCGATTCATAGGAGTAAGAAATTGGTTAACGAGTCTTGCACTCGCAAAAGGTGCAAGAAAGACAGGGAGGAAGGGCAACTAAATATGACAGATCGCACAAGCTGGAGGAACTACGAAAGGTGCTCTTGGCAAACAATGGTGAAATACACTTGAAATAGGAGGAACATCAAACTAAAGCTCAAGAGGAGATTACCCAGCTTGATTGCATAAAAAATGATCATGATATCCCAAAAGAGAGGTTACAGACCAGAAGAACATAGAGGAAAGTCATTTCGGAGGAAGATAGAATGACAAAGATGGAGTGGATGCAACATTCAAGACAAACATGGCTGAAGGGAATGCGACCATGAAATTTTCCATGCTAAGGCCAGCAGGAGGAGAAGAAACATGATACATTCCATTCGCATAGGGCACGTACAGATACAAGATGACTGATGGTGGGCACTGCCATGGTGGAGCACATTCGATCGATTGGTGACTGGGAAGAGAGTAAGGCAGCTCGTGCGGACGCAGGAAACCCATTGTGGATTTAGTCGGCTGATGGAAATCGATCTCATCGCAAATGACTCCCTTGATCTGGATGGCATCCCCATTTTTTTGAGCATTTTGGGATGGCTTGGAGGAGGATGTTAGAGCCATGCTTGCTTAGTTCAGAAGTGGTAACCAAATCTTTGAGTGGTTGAACATGTCTTTGAATTTCCTATCCTCAAAAAAGGTAGTCACGTGGAGGCTGGAAGACTTCCAACCCTTTGTTTTAAGAAATGTTGTCTACCTCATAACAGTCAAGGTGCCTGAGAACTGTCTTACAACAGTCGTAGATTCTATTATTTTACTGGAGCAGTCAGCTGTTTATACCTTGATAGTGTGCACAAGGTTATTGAGGTCATAAAGGATTACAACAACAACAATAAAATCATTTCCCACATTAAGTAGGGCCGGCTACAAGGATTCTTTGCTTCCATTCAGATCTATCTTGAGTCATTGTTGAGCTTAGATCCAAAAAACTAAGATCCCATCAGATAGTCTCATTCCAACACCTCTTGGGCCTTCCTCGCCCTCTCTTAACGGGCTCAACATCCCCACACTCGCATCTCCTAAATGGTGCACCACACGGCCTCCTTTGCAAACGGTCATAACACCTTAAGCGGTTTTCTCACATCCCATCCTCAATCGGAGCTACACCCACTTTCCTTCTGATTGCATCATTCCGAATCCGATCTTTATGTGTGTGTCCACACATCTACCTTAGCATTTTCATTACTACCACATGTTTATGGCTCACAGGCCAACATTCAAATCCATAGAGCATTGTTGCTCTCACATCTGCTTTGTAAAACTTTCCTTTGATTTTCATAAGAATTTTCTTATCACATAGAATAATAGAGGCTTCTCTCCATTTTAGCCAATCTGCATTTATCTATTAGTAACATCTCCATCAATTTCCCCATCATGTTGCAAAATAGATCCCAAGTATCTAAAAGAGTCTTTCTTCTTAACATTATCACCATCAATCTCACCTCGATTCCTTCATCATTGCTTCCATCAAAAGTGCAGTCCATATATTCTGTTTTAGCCCTACTTATACGAAATCCTTTAGTTTCTAATGCATATCCAGACCTCAAGCTTCTCATTTACTTCATTTTAGTCTCATCAATCAACATAATATCATCAGCGAATAACATATACTAAGGTATCTCATCCTGAATGTGACTAGTCAACTCGTCCATAATCATAGTATAAAGGAACGAACTCAAAGTTGAACTTTGATGCAGACCAATGTTGATGCCAAAATAGTCAGTCTTCCCAGACTGGATCCTTACACAAGATGAAGTCCTATCATACATATAGTTTATGAGGTTAATGTATAGGACAGGTACTTGTCTCTTCTCCAAACTCTCCAAATATCTATCTCTTGTGGGACGGAATCATAAGCCTTCTCCAAATATATAAAAATCATATTGGGTTCTTCCTTTTGGCTCTAAAAATCTACATTGTTTTCCACAGCCAACAAGTGGATGGCTTCAATAGTTGAGTGACTTGGCATGAAATCGAATTGGTTTTCTTTTACTCTGAAAACTTGCTTCAACCTTCTTTCGATCACACATTCCCAAATTTTAATAATATGACTCACTAACTTAATACCTCTATATTTTGAACAATTTTGAATGTCTCCTTTGTTCTTATAAAGAAGCGCCATGATACTTCTCGTTCAATCTTCAGGCATTTTCTTGCTTCGCAAAATTTAACTCAACCACGGTCGGTCCCAAGCATGGGTAAATGAGGAGGGTTACGTGTTAGGTAGCCGACATCCAGCATAAGAAAGCCAAATTCATAAATAGTGTTCGTCCCGAAATAGTTTGGATCATTTCAACATGAACTTAAGCAAACATTTAGAGGTCATTAAGGATTGGAGGCAAAAAATGCATGGTTGCTCTGGAGGGTTGATTTCTCTAAAGGCATGAAAAGGGGTGAATTGTGTGTAGGATCGTTAGAAAAATCTCAAGTTCGACATTCGCTCAGATTCGACTTGCTAAAAGTTCGATTCAGAGTCGGTTAGAAAATAAACAAACCAAACCAGAATACAAGATTAGGCTCAATTAAATAAACCAAACGAACCTAAAAAGCATAAGTCAGCTCAGGTTCGATTCGTAAAAAGTTCGATACATACATATATACACACATTTACAAATCTTTATCTGGATAAATGGGTTGTATTTCGGAATAAGTGGATTTTGTCTTGTGATATATGCACATTGTCTAGAGATAAGTAGATACTTACGAACAAGTAGAATTTATATTAGTATAAACTATCTCAAGAAAAATGGTCACCATCGTGGTTACAACATCCATTATCTATATGTTTACTTCTTTTTCCTTCCTTATCCCTCAAATTAACAGAACAAGTATAAGCATCGTTTATCCTTTATTACCATCTTATTGATTATCCCTCATCAGAACGGACAGAAAAACATATTACATTTTTTTCAAAGCGAAGAATCCTTATTAATATATTTTTCCAAAAGATGAAGAAGGGTTAGATAAAGAAAAAATTGAATGAATATTTATTCTAACTATATGTATTTTCATTTTACAACAGGATGGGGAAATTGATGGAGATGTTACTAATAGAATAAATGCAGGTTGGCTAAAGTGGAGAGGAGCCTCTGTTGTTCTCTGTGATAAGAAAATTCCTTTAAAAATTAAAAGAAAGTTTTACAAAGCAGCCGTAAAACCCGTTATGCTCTATGGATCTGAATGTTGGCATGTGAAATATAGACATGTGCAGAGAATGGTTGTAGCAGAAATGAAAATGCTAAGGTGGATGTGTGGACACACACGTAAAGATCGGATTCGAAATGATGCAATCAGAAAGAAAGTTGGTGTAGCTCCGATCAAGGATAAGATGCGAGAAAACCGCTAAAGATGGTTTGATCATTTGCAAAGAAGATCAGCGGATGCACCAGTTAGGAGATGCGAATGTTGGGATGTTGAACCGGGTAAGAGAGGGCGAGGACGGCCCAAGAAGTGTTGGAAAGAGACTATACGAAGGGATCTTAGTTTTTTGGATATAAGCCCGAGATTGACCCAAGATAGATCTGAATGGAGGCGAAGAATCCATGTAGCCGACCCTACTTAATTGAAGAAAAAGCTTTGTTGTTGTTGTATATATTTTTATTTTCTTTCTTTTCACCCCCTCTCATCAGAAAATTCTCAAGTTAAATATTTGTTTAGATTCGATTCGACTAAATAGAGGTTCATTATCTCATCAGAAAATTCTCAAGTTAAATGTTCGTTTAGATTTGATTTGATTAAATAGAGGTTCATTTCAGATTCGTTTCAAAAATAAATGAACCGAATCTGAACACAAGTTTAGACTCGATTAAATAAACGAATCGAACCTAAAAATTATATATTTGCTCATATTCGAATCGTTTACACCCCTAATTGTCGGGTAACAATTTTTCCAAACAAAAATTGAATTTAAAAATATAAGCAAAAGATATATGGTAGAAGGAATGCAAACCACAATAGAATTGTTGATTTTAATGTGAAAACCCATAAGACATGGGTAAAAATCACAACACGGAATTTCCTATTCTAGGATTATCCCTTAAACTCTCTTGGTACAGCTTGCTTCTCCTATTCACAGTACTTAAAATCAAGATGGCACAACCTCACTGTCTACTTTAGAAGTTAGCTCATTCCCAATTTCCAAAGAGAAGTAGATCAGAACTCCTCCAACTCGAGAATTTTCGCTATGAACCACCCAAATCAAATCAAATATATAGTCTGAAACCTAGTTATCTTCCAGGAAAAAGGACTTCCATGTTGTATATTTGAAATAAGTTGACCACCTGCTTCTCTTCTCTCAAGGCTTCGAGTAAGAGTGAACATCAGAAAAGATGATTCCTCCCAACCTCGAGAAAGAAATGGGTTTCAAACGTGCCCAAGTGGTGGTTCTCCCTTGGATTTCTATGGATATGACATGCATGGTTCACCATAGACAACCCTCGAGAAAGATATTATCCCCCGTCGAGTCCACAATCCGATCTTGTGAAGAAAACGCCTTGTTAGTGTATAATCCAACTACACAAGCATAGTTTTTTTAAAGAAAAAAGGGTGATCATCGTAGGTGTTGCTCCCGAAAACTTCTCCATTAACTCACAAGATCACTAGTACAATGCTAATAAAGCTAAAATCAATTACATTAACTAACTCTCAACCAGTGCCTTAGCATGAGCAGTTAAATTTTCACCATAAAATCTTTCACAGCAAAATACCACCTCATTTCTAGCAAGCCATGTAGCCGAAAATAACAGCCACAATCACAGCTCTACCTTCCTCCTGGGCTCACCACTCGAACCTAATTTTTCAGGGCGAAGCCATATCCCACTAAGTAGGTTCAGCTACATGGATTCTTGCTCCAATCCATGTTGAAAGATCCGACTATTTTTATACTAGTTGTCGACTACCTAATGCAACCTCCACAAGGGGAGATTTAAACCCAATTAACTCCCAAAAATTTGCAGCAAAATCTGTCGTGATCAGCATGTTCCCATGGGCCATAACTCTTCCAGATTGCCACAAAGCTTGCGCGGATAAAAAAGATGTACACATCCCGGTTGACCTCCAAACACCGAGCACAAGCAGTGCCTGCTCCCTAGAAAAAGTAACGGTTCTCCTGTTTACAAGTGCAACATCTACAGAATCACCAGAAAAAGACCAAAAGAAACTGCTGAGATGTTTTTATTGTTGGCCCTCTATGATGGGAGTTTTTTAGTCCCACATGGATTAGTGGTGGGACTTGGTCATATTGGTGGGAGGAGTTGCTGCTATTGTTTTACCCTACTCAGAAGGGAAGGGGCAGTCCCTAAACCCCTCGAAAGATTAATATCAACCTCTAAGAACTACATTTTGCTATTAGAATACTTGATCCCAGTCCAGAGTAGCAGAAAGGGTATCCACCAGAACGTTTTTACATGGATCTAGATGCAGATTCAGATCCCAGTGGGAAAGGGGATCAAAACCGAACCTCCAAACATAACTAGCTCCGTACCCAAATCCGAGAAAATAGGGAGAGTGGACTTAGGGCTTGAACCACAACTCGAGGAGATGAAAAGGGAGCACTTTTGTAGCGCCTCCAAGTAGGATTTCACAAAAATCCGCATATCTCACCCGAAGAAGCTCGGAATTGAATACATTAATGGCATTGAGGCGTGCTAGTGATTGCATACATGCTAGAGGTCTCGCCACCAGAGAATCTTCAGCTATCACTGTAGAAAGAGGGAATGCAGCTTCATCAGTGAACTTCCTAACACAACACCAATGATGTCTGACCAATCAACTAGTCCATAAGGCACGGAGCTTCAATTGCGACGCCTTCCATCAGCACCACTACTCTAGTACCCTCACCAAGACAAAGCCCATCAGATATGATATCGATCAGCGAACCTATTGGTGTGAGCGTTGCCTTCAGACTCGAAACTTCTGCTAAGGAAAGACATGCAAGAGATATTCGCTTTCCATCTTTCGACCTCCATTACCGCCATCGTAGAAACCCAAACGATGTCATCAAAGAGATTTCCACGAATCTTCTAAACCTCCAGCTATAACGAATGAAGTGCCCTCAACAAATAAGCCTCGAATGCACAAAACATCACCTTACAACCACATTGCATCTCCCTCACCACCATCCTTTTGAGCCCAGCCAACCTTTTCATTAAGCAACCTTAGGTATTCAACCCCCTCATTAAAGAGACCTTCCACTGGATTTGAGCATGATCCCCCTCTTTCCACCAGCACCTTAAGGGTCTTTGAGAATCCCAATCCTTTCTATTCAAACTTCTGAGAATTCCACCAGACACCTCATAATTTACATGGACGCAAAAGATGCTCGATTTGACTACAGCAAAAACAAAGAGAATCCGATGACGGATATCCCTTCACGAAGAGAATAGATTTGTCGTACTTGTAAAACCACGACTTGGCATTGTTCGATCCAAAAAAAGTGTGCCCTGACCTTTGCTGGATTGGGCTTCTTCACTCCCCTCCTCCAATACATTGACATCCTCTATGTCAGCATCATGCAATACAGCTTCCACAGGAACAATGGCGCTCTCTTTCTTCTACTTTGCTCTCTTCTTGTTCTCTCCCTTCTCCCTCGCTCTCTTCTTTCTCCCTCGTCCTCCTCTCAGATAATTTCAACATTTGAAGAATCGATGATACAACATGGAATCTAAAATTAGGGTAAAATTAAGGTCTTCCCGCTATTCAATTTTTTCAATTAGGTTTTTTCAATTTAATTAGAGTCGATAGTTTAATTAGGGTTAGGGCAATTTTATTATGTCCAATTTGCCACTGCAATTTCTTTTTCCATTTAAATCATGAGATCATATGTGATCTCCAATTAATTAATTATGTGATTAGAGTTATTTTAAGAACAAATTAGGATTTTATTTAGTTTGAATTTTGTTCTCTTTCTATTTCGTAATCCCACCCACCTTTATATAAAGAGGATGGAAGGGATTGTAATAGTCATTTCGAAGTTTATGAAGTCTCGTTTTTCACCCCCTCTCCTCCCACTTGCACTTCTCCACAATCTTGTGCAACCGACGGGCCTTCTCTTCCTCCTCCTTCCAATTTCTTCTCCATTATATATTTTCACTATCGAATTTTTTTTATTTGCATCAACAAGAATCAGTGCATGGCCTACATATCGTCCTCACAATCCGACGATCTATCAAGGCATTCAAGGACTTATCGATCAAAAGATACCCGCTCAAGGGAGCGTGCAGGGTGTGCTGAGGTTAGCAAAGTACTCTCCAACATGCTCTGAGTTTTTGTGAATATACAACGATAACTGAAGGGAAAAATTACTGCCCAAGAAGCCATCGAGTTGCCACCTCCCATCCCCAAAGTCGTTGCCTCCCCTAACATCCCTCACGCTACAACCATCGCCATCAACCTTGTTTCCAGACCCTAGTCCGTGCCCAACACCATAGCCAACCTCTCCACCAACCCCAACATCCTCGCGACCATCGCCTCTACTGTTCCGACAAACTCTGACACCACCACTAAACCACTGCTTCAGCCAACCACCACACCAACCCTCCCTCCAGAACCACCAACCCCATCTCCAGGCTCGCCACTCCCACTTGTTGAAACATCACCACCGCCCTCATCCTCCCTTGCACCAGCCTCGCTACACCCTTCCACGACCTTAAAACCCTCACTACCAACACCACATTATTTCCCCAGCACTTCCCTCCAACACAGCACCATCGACATCGCATTCGATTGACACTAGGAGCTCGATGTGACTCCTAACAAGCTCCATAGAACTCAGCCCTATCCCTCGATATTCGTCGTAGCTTCCTTCCCACGAGGCGGTCACTAGGTGCGCTCCAAGAACAGTCACCATCCACTAATGGTGCCGCCCACATCAAATCCACATCAACCAAGTTCGTTGCCGTCAGGAAAGCCCTACCCGTAGGAACCATCGTCCTCATGGACGAGAAACCCTAATATCTGGTGAATGCCTATCTAAAAAGAAATATGTAACCTATGAAATTGTGAAAAATGAGTTTTCCTTGGAAATTTATGAAAAAGTCCTCCCACCAAAAGGCCATTATCAAAAGGTGAAACTTTTGAGATGCATGTGGGTGGGGTTTTATTTAAATCAAGGCATAGAAAAATTGGGAGTTTGTCGCTCAGTGGCAAATAATTACAAACGCAATGATGAAGTTAAGATAAAAGGCTCAGAAATTAGGATGAGTGGTCCGATGAATCCCAATGACTTCTTCCATGCCGTGCCAAAAAAATACGCTCATTAGGAGATGAGTTTTTCAAAGCAGCGGAGAGCTGATGGAGCATGAAATTAAAAAGTAAGGCAAAATTAGGGTTTTTCATATGTTAAATTTTGTCAATGAGGGTTTTCCATTTAATTAGAGTCGGTAATTTGATCAAGGAAGGCCGTATCGATATCGACATCATTTCAGTCTGCCCAGAAATGGATATATCGGGATATATCGTCGATATATGACGATACGGTGGAAATGTCGGAAATGGCTCAAAAAGGCCATTTTTTGTTGTTTTTTTCAGAAATTAAGATCATCTAAGATATTAAAACAACAAATAACATATAAATACACACTTATGTCACACATATCGGTCATTTATAGCCCATATATCACACATATCGGTCATATCAAACATATCGATGTTAATGTTTACTCCTGACCTATAGATATTGGAAATGGATTCCATTCAAGTTCTTCTGACACTAAATAACTTACAAATATACACTTAAATGACACATATAGATCATTTGTGAAGACTATGATCCTTATATTGCACATATCAGTCATATCGAACATATCGTTGGTACTGTTAGTTGTTGACCTATATAATATTGAAAAAGGAGTTCATCCAAGTTCTTAGATCACTAAATAACTTACAAATATACTCTCAGATCACACATATCGATCATTTATGAAGCTTATATCGCATATATCGATCATTTCAAACATATCGATATTAATGTTGATTCTTAACTTATAGATATTTTTTTGAAGAATTGACTTATAGATATTGGAAATGGATTTCATTCAAGTTCTTACAACGTGAAAAAACTTACAAATATACACCAAGTTGAAGAACCATTGTATGCACCCTCCTATCGCACTATATCCTACCCGAAACAAAATATATAAAAACCATTGTGTGTTTTAATACTAGGCGTAGCTAGATATGTGTTTAAATATTGGGTGTAGCTAGATAAGTAGTGGAATCAATCTTGCATGAATAATAACATTAATATATAGAGATATCGGCGAAACATCGGCGATATCGATCGATATCCGCGATTTTTGTACTGAATCCAGCCATGTTTGACCGATATGAGCCGATATGGCGATATATCGCCGATATATAGGCGATATATCGTCGATATCCCTGTAAAAGAATATATTGAGTGACATCGAAACCCCTTGTCGAAACCGATATATCGACGATATATCGTCTATATATCGTCGATATGACCTTCTATGAATTTAATTAGGGTTAAGTCAAAAGATCAAGGTTCAATGGTATGGTAGTAGTGTAGTGGGCCTGCCACCAAAAAGACCAGGGTTCAAATCCCCCTTGTGGGGGGTTGCGTTAGGTATTCGACAACCGGCGTAAAAAAATAATCGAATCTTTCAACATGGATTTGAGCAAGAACTATGTAGCCGACTCTACTAATAGCGGGAAAAGGCTTCGCTATTTTTTTTCAAGTCAATTTTATTTATATCTAATTGAGTCTAATGTAATTTCTATTTTTATGTAAATAATGACATCACATGTGATCTCCAATGAATTAGTTATATGGTTATAGCTATTTTAGGAATCAATTAGGATTTTATTTGATTTGAACTCTATTTCTTTTTAATTGTGTAATTACACACATCTTTGTATAAAGGGGGATGGTAGGCAATGGAATAGTGTTTATGAAAAAATGAGATTTATCTCACTTTTTTCCTCCATTTTCTCTTCTCCCTCCATGCAATCTATGCAGTTCTTTTTTCCCGAATCTTGAGCAACTGTCGCATCTTCCCTTCATCCATCCTCTAATTTCTACACCATACTTTTCCAACGTTAGAATTTTCGATTTGCATCAATCGACAGTCATACTTAAGTCTTGCGAAGTATAAACAAGGCGAGTGATACTAGGTAGAGATAAGCTTGAGAACACTTAAAAGCTAGTAAGTTAGAGCACTAGAGTTTTTATCATGTAAATTTGGCTCGAGATTTACTTAAATGAGTAGGGAAGAAAGTACTACAGGTGTATGTGTTGCATATCACGAAAGAGGACTTAGGTGCCTTATATATGGGTTGAGAAAGGCTAGTAGCAATTTAAGATCATTAAGTATGGTTAAGTAGACTCTTAACAATGACTAGCATGCATTTCATAACAAAACAGACAACTGAACAAAATTTTAAGTTGGTTGAAATTCAAGTTTGTCAACTTGTACAAAATGTTAGCCCTTTTCACTTCTTATTACTCTTTTCGTTTACTTTTTTGGACATTTCTATACCAACTAATTCATTCGGGCGAGATATCTTAAGATGCCATGATGTGCCGATTCCTATGGCTATTCATTCACCGCTTGAAGATTTTAAGGACTTTGACATTCCATAATGTTGAAAACGATAGTGTGGAAGCGTATCAGAGATAAAGAATAAAGAACATGGAAGAACACCGAGATTTAGCGTGGAATCCTACTCCGTAAGGGAGCGGGATGAAACCACGAGGGAAAGCCTCAAAGGGTCGGATCGTCTATTGCAATCTCTCAATGTATAAATGGGGTATGGGGCTTCTTATATAACCCCATAGACAGACTGGAGTCCAACCACTCGTCCATGTAAAACTAAACATGAGTGGGGGTAGTTGGATCTTGGAGATATCCAATTACCCCTCTATTACATACTCCAACACGGATGCCCCCGCTCGTGCCAAATCAGCTCTTCAATCGTCATCTTCTCTGACATGATCATGCGAAGGACATGACAACAACTTACATGCCACTACATGCGTCTCATTTGTTTTTTCCTCACGGGCTCCAGAACATGGCAATCAAAGATAAAGCCACTCATCAGGAGATGAGTTTTTGGAAGCGGCAGAGAACTGATGCAGCGTGAAATGACAAATTGGGCTTCAATTAGAATTTTTCGTCCGTTCAAATTTTATCGTTTATTAAATTAGAAATTTATTTTCCAATTAAAGTTGTGGCAATTTTATTTACGATTAATTGAGCCCGTTGCAATTTTAGTTCTATTTTAGATACTGAGATCACATGTGATATCCAATTAAATCAATTAGTGGGTCGAGTAGACCAATTAGTTAATCAGTTAAAGATATTTAGAGTCCAATTAGGATTTTTAGAATTTGATTTTATTCTTCCTTTTTTTGTGATTTTGTGCCTCTTATATAAAGGGGATGGTAGTCTAATATATTAAACATGATGTTAAATCAAAATCGGAGTTTTTCCAATTTGTCTCTCTCTCTCTCTCTCCCTCTACGCGATCTATGTGGTTCTTTCTCTCTAAATCCCTTGCAACCAGCAAGTCTTCTCTTCTTCCACACTCTAATTTCTTCTCCATCACATATTTCCGCCGCCAAGATTATTTTTCACCATTGAAATTTTCTCATTGGCATCACCAACACTCCCCCTCAAGTTAGAGCTGAGAAAGCTACAGCTTGCAACAAAAGAAAATTATACATCACATCTTCACTAAATACATCTGAGAGAGACGTGAATAGCGACACCATGCTCAGATAGGATAAAGACATCCTGTTTGAAGAACTGATGCTAGTAGAAGACGTCGCTAGAGGTTGGGTCTGCAACTTTCAGCTCATCGAGGAAAGAACTCAATCGTGCCTATATCAATCGATGTGATACCATGTTATACCTGGAGAAAAGTCGTTGTAGAAGAAGAAAGTCCGGTGCGGAATATTAGTCGATGCTCGGTGAAGACAGCTGATGGCAATAATAGTCTGGAGTGTCGGTCTGTCACTTGTGGACATGCAGAATTCCTGTAGATACATCTCAAGAAGAAGAAATAGGCCATGCTCGCATTCCCCCTTTCTCCTATACTTGATTGAATAAAGAACGTTGATGATCAAGTTGAGAGAAACAATGAATAACAAGCATTTTTTCATACATTTTTTATGAACACCCCTTTTTTCAAAACCTTTCTATCTTTTTTTTTAAATAAAGTCATTCACTTCTTCGCTTTTTCCGGTTTTTCTCTTTCTCGATTAACTTATTTTCTCTCTCTCTCTCTCTTTTTGCAAAATAGCCCTCTCTTTTTTTTATTCCTTCCTTTTTTGTATACACGGCAGCCAATGGGCTCAAACACATCATGGCCCCTTTTTTTCTTTTGGCAGCAACTACTTGGCCATTAAGAAATAGAAAGATGGAGGAGGGGCTCAACTCATAAGGGGAATCACCCCCTCTCTTCTCTATGTCTGCTACAAGCTAGGGTTTGACGAACTCAATTCCGAAATATGGTGTTGTCATCGCAGCAGACCCGGGAGAGGGAGAGGAGCCTGGAGGTGGATGTGTTGGTGACGCATCGAGTAGCGTTGCTTGTGAAGGAGAGGCCGATGGTCACCATCGATCTGGGACACAATCTCGGGGTTCTGGAACTGTGTACACGACCGGTGAAATCAGTGCAGGGAATCGACGCGGTGGATGGCATCTCATTATTGTCATCGGAGGCAGTGATCGATGGGGGTGTTCTTTGAGTTGCCTCTTCTTCTTAGGCGAGAGGTGGGTGTTGTGGGTTGAGGCAGACCCTGGTTTGGCTATGGCATCACTACTCCTTTCTTCTTCTACTTGGAGTTAGGATTGGGAGCAGGTGCATGTTCAAGAGGACCCTTTTTCCGACGCCATTAGGATGGTTGGAGGTGCAAGCTTCTCTAAGCTCGTCAATTTCTTCATGAGCTTTGTGTGTGAGGCATCCTCACTGGAGGATCGAGTTGGGTGTGAAGATGCCCTAGAATACTTGAACATCAAGATATGAACAGCAAGATCTTGAACAGCTGCCCGGATATGCCGTTGCGTGGAAGATGCCCTAGAATTTTTCTTGAATTGTAAGATCAAGAGTAGAATCGAACAAGACAACCCCGGAATTTTTTTCTCGAACGGATCTACAACACTTGAATAAATCAAACTTGAGAATAGAATCAAACTCGATACATATCCGCAAGGACAACTCGCTCTGATACCATGTTGAAAATGATAGTGTGGGAAGCATATCAGAGATAAAGAATAAACAATGTGGAAGAACACCGGGATTTAAAGCGGAACCCTACTCCATGAGGGAGCGGGATAAAACAACGAGAGAAGGCCTCAAAGGGCCGAATCGGATATTGCAATCTGTCAATGAGTACAGGAGATGTAGAGCTCCTTGTATAGCCTCATAGACAGACCAGAGTTCCATCACTCATCCATGTAGGACTAAACATGAGTGGGGGTAATTGGATCTTGCACAAATCCATTTATCCCTCCATTACATATTCTAACACATAACAAAACCACCGAGGAAAAATAGTTCACTGGATTTTTTAAGGTAGTCAACTAAGAAACATACATTAAGCATCGTTACTTATTGATTTTAGTCGACCGGATTTTTGAATAATCGACTAATGAACATTATAGCCGATTAAGGCATAGATAGTCAATTGAAGAACAGAAGCTAGAATGTAGTTTTTGGGTTTCCAAAAATACTCGACTAGAAAACTCAATAATAGACTCAACATGGATTCAATCGACGAAAAAACTGATTAATTGACATATTTGTTTCTTACTTGTTTTTACTTGTGTATCAAAAATGTATAGTAACTATAAGACATGTTATCTGCAAAAATAAAAACTATATAAATCGTCTAACTTAGCATTTTTTTATGAAAAAGCCCATGTTTCTTTCTATGTATCTTTTTTTAAATAAGTTTCTTTCCGCTTAGTTTTTAAACTTCATATCTTCGATCTACAAGTATATGAGCTTTGGACTTTAAGATTGGATGGGATATCAGTTCACAAGATTATATATTACGACATCAATAGTTAACTAAATTATCCTAGACGGCCAGCCTTGAGCTTTTGGCTTGTCGATCCTTAAGCTTTAATCTTCACCTTCATGAGTTGAGCTTCTTTACTTTGATTACATATAGCTTCATTGCTTTCTTCGTAGGTGTGTTCTTCCATCATTGACTTTAAGACTACCTAAAGAGTTAGTTTTCATAGAAAAATAAATATACGAACTAAACCTTTTCATTACCAAAACCTAAGTCACTAACACATAATAGGGTTGAGTACTGCAAAATGGTTTTCCTAAGAAGATGTATATCACTATAATGTCTAGCTCTGCATTAATTTAACGGGAGACTGGATTTCTGAAACTTTTTGCTTTGGCGGCATCGAAGGATGCCATTCTTTGTCAAGTGGCGAAATCCGTGTTCGTGGACGCAGCTATTCGTCTCGGATCTGTCGGAGCAATGCCTCGAGGACTGTATGAGGGTTGCTGGCGGAAATCCCTCCACCTGAGGTATTCGCAGGAGGCAGATCATTTCGAATGGGAAGGGGGAGATTCTCAGTTAAGAATGCGTATGAGGTGATGAAGGGATCGACAGTAATGCAGGACGTGGAGCTTTGTCATGACATAAAGGTAATTTGGGCAGCCAAGATCCAGTGCAGAGTGAAGATTTTCCCGTGGTGTCTGAGAAGAAACATTTTATGCGATAAAGCGAGGATGGGGAGACTATTTGGCTTGGTGGACACACGATGTGACAGGTGTGAGGGGATGACTGAGGATGCGGATCACCTTTTCTTGAGTGCTCGGCATCAGCGCAGGTTTGGAGAGAGGCGAGGATCCCATGGGTGGAGGCCAGCGGGTTGGTGTCGTCTGGAGATCGGTCCGTGCAGTGGGCATAATCTCAACGATTGATTGTTACAAGTTGTTTGCTGCTCTTTGGGCCATATGATTAGGACGAAATGATCTGATCTTCAACAACCAGAGGTTCTACTCGGAGAATGTGGTGTCTCATTGTAATGCTCTTTATAATTTTTGGGCTTCATGGTAATGTACTCTAACTTTCTATTGATAAAGTGTTAATGCGGTGACTCCCGCCTCGGAAGGCCTCCCTCTTCTTAAACAAAAATAAAAACGGGAGACAGGAAGGTGGTTGTTTCCATATGCAGAGGGGGGTTAAGTAGGGATGTCTTCTTGTTCCTCTTATGCTTGTCTTGGTGGCAGATGTGTTATTCGTCATGGTGAGATTGTCAACAGAAAGAAGTTTCGTCAAGGGATCATCTAGATATGCCATTTTGGATCCGATGCTTCAGTATACTAATGATACGATTTTTTACATCAAAAAATCAAAGGTGGAATCCTCGAATGTAAGGGTATCAAGGTGGCATTAGCTATTTTGCATGGTCTCAAAGCCCAGGGCAATGGTAGCAAATATGTTTTTGCTCCCTACGACATGTTTGCCTAAGGAAATTGCATTATGCAAGGTCATCTTGAAGACTCCACACACTAGGTAAGTCTGCCCTTTACTTACTTGAGTATGCCTCTTGTCTATGGTAATTTAGCAAGCCAATTGGTTATTGGTGATTGAGAAGCTAGAGAAAAAGCTGGTGAGCTGAAAGCCTGAAAGCCTCTCTCTCTCTCTCTCAAGACAGCATGGTTCTTGTAAAGGGTGTCCAATAACCTATGCATGTGTTCTTTTTTGGCCTCACGACTATTACAGTTCGAGGTTCACAAATGTTTAGAGTTGTTGATGAGGCACTTATCTTCTATACTTTTTTGAGGGACTCCTCGAGGATCCCATTAGTGGAGTGGGATGTGGTGAACGGCCCATAAAAGAGGGAAGTCTAGGGGTTCTTTAACTCGAGGAGATGGACAAATCCTTTCTCTCGAAATGGATTTCTCGGATTTAAGGTGGACCTTACAGACTTGCTCGGAATGTGATTTGCTCTATCTATAGGATTTCATTTAGCTTGAATCCTCGGATATAGTTTAAGCTATCCCTTCCACTTTTTAGACGAGTATTTTCTCGATGATGATAGAGATTGCTCCTGCAATGCGACTAGTAAGAGTGACCGGATAGGATTCTCATTCTGGACTATTGATTAGATAGAAGGAGGAACATTCTATGATCATTTTCCTCATTCGTTCGCCTAGACCGCTCATAGGGATATACAAGATGCAGCGATGTAGAAAGATGAGGCATGGAACCCTCTATTTAGCTCTAAGTTGTTTGATCACCAACAGAAGGAGTTTGTGCTCTTATGCAGGATTCTGGTCAAGGTTGAGGAGTCAGTTGAGGGACGGGATCCGTGCAATTGAAGAGATGGTGTTTGTCCAATCAAAAAAACATGTAAGGTCTTATATGCCTCCATGGTTTTTGACCCTAGGATCTCAAGCTTAGAAATGTGCATGGATCTGGAGGTGGAAGATACCTGTGAGGATCAATATATTTCTCTAGCTTCTTAGATAAGGATGTCTCTTCATCGGGGTGAGGAGAGCCAAAATCATCCAGGGGGCAAGTCCCATGTGTATAGCATTGTCAAAGGACATCAATTATTTCTTCTTTACTTAGTGCAAAATCTAGGCGGATCAGAGAGAATAACCTTCATGTTTGTGTGTGATTTGATGATGAAGTGTCCTTTTGGTTTTGACAGCATTTGGAGGGCGTTCGAAGCAACCTGGGTTGTCTGGCCGGCAAGAAATGGCTGATTTCCGGGAATAAAAGGTTTATATGGAAAATGAAATTGAACGCGCTAATCTCATTTATAAGGTGTGATCTTTGTAAGCTACTTTGTACTGTATTTGAGGCATACAAATCTATGAGTAGGTGACCATCTTTTGGGTCCTTTGCCCCCTTAATTACTCAAAAAAAGAATGCAGGACATGTGTTTAAGCACACGTAGACCCCATAATAATCTATTTGGAGGCAACGAATGCGTAGACCCCATAATAATCTATTTGGAGGCAACGAATGCATAGAATAGCCCCAGTAAATGTATAAAAGCTTGGTTTCATTTACTATCAAAGAAATCATTACCAACTTTGTCAGATGTTCAAAACAGTAATTATTCCCTAGATCAACCACTACAAATGCATACAATGGCGCAAACTAAAATGCTTTTTTTTGCATTTATTATCAAGAACTATTTTGCAGCATCCTCTAATGACAAGGACTGCATACTCTCCAGTTTGAAAACTGAAAAAGATACCCATAAAACTATCTACGTTTCACATTAACAAATAAACTCATACAGGCAGTTTTTTCTTAAACAGATTGACATGTGCTTGTTTCCACTGGCTCCATGATTACACAGTATCACTATTTGCAGTTCATATTGCAGTTTGATCAGTGCACAGCAGTTCCGTAATTCTTAAAACCTCCAAACAAAGAAAGCCCATTTACGATCACTAAAAAATCCATGCAAGTTTCTTGTTCACATATTTGTAAAATAAAATTTAGAAGATAGGCAGAAGGACAAATAAAGTCATTGAGGATACAAAGGAAGATTATTACCTGTCGCTTGGCAGCATGAAACCAAGCATCTGCGCATAAAGCATACATGTCCGC
The DNA here is from genome assembly GCA_037367405.1 of Ottelia alismoides. NCBI lineage: Eukaryota > Viridiplantae > Streptophyta > Magnoliopsida > Alismatales > Hydrocharitaceae > Ottelia > Ottelia alismoides. The sequence goes on along the minus strand of JAZKJV010002508.1, from coordinate 57,204 downwards.
ACCCGTAAAATTTGGAGAGCATCTTGTAGCTATATCATATAGAGATACACTTCCATGCAATTTAAATTTTCTTGTTAGTGCTTTGAGAACTCTGCAGTAAAAATAAACCATGGCAGGTCATCACTTATACCAGTAAGAACAGTCATCATTAGAAAGGGCCCAAAATGTAACCTTTCACGGTAAACTGCATCAGAATTGACTCCAACATACAATAGCTTGTCAAATCGTCCAGGTCGAAGAAGTGCTGGGTCAATAAGATCAGGCCTGTTGCTCGCACCTATAATGAATAAGTCCTGTTCGAGCACACCAAAGTAAAAAACAGTCGGCATCACAGAATAGAAAGAAATTTAAAACAGAGGCTGTGGTATTATATCTCTCAACACAAGAAACCAATATGCGAAAGGGGACCTGTGACGAATCATTTAATCCATCAATTTCTGCCAACATCTGCATGGGATGTATTCATTAGAACACGAAAGAGTGCATGATTGGACACTGACTAAAGCAAGAGGTGCTAATTGAATTTTCCTCTTGTACTATAGCTAACCTGAGAAACAACCCTATCCATGACACCACGGAGTCACCAGATGCACCTCGTGCAGGAGCAAGTGAATCAAGCTCGTCAAAGAAAATAACACATGGGCGTGCTGATCTGGCCTTTTAATCGTGATATTGAGGTCAGGAATGCAGTTCAGCATAAAAGAAATAGCCTTCCGAAGAACTACAGATAAAAGGAAAGGGCTAAATCTACCATGTACCTTCTGAAAGATATCACGCACATTCTTTTCTGATTCTCCTATATACATGTTGATCAGTTCAGGCCCTTTGACACTAAGAAAATTCAGAGAACACTCAGTAGCAACGGCCTTGGCCAGCAAGGTCTGCCAATGTAAGATATAGGTCACTATAGGTGGCACATCCAGATAAATAACTACCAGTAAAGAAAAGAAATTGTCATTTTGTAATAACATTCCTTGAATGAAGACCCGCTAGATGATCATCCTTTGTCTTCTATAAAATAGCTCATCACCACAATAACTAAAATGAGGAAAATGGCATTGTCCCGGCAAACCTTTCAAAATCCCATTAAATGCAATGGCTAAAGGACTGTGATAGGATTAGGAGTCCACATGGAGAGAGAAAGAGCCAAACAATAAGAGAATGTGTTAATGGGTTCTTACCTCATATGACAAAGTATACCATTACAATTAATGCTACATCCACAAGTGCAAGATTGGACAAGAAGCCTCCGAAAAGGGTTGAGGAAGCTAGAAGTGCTAAAAAGTCAGAATATAAATGATTTTGCTTATTTGGACAATGCACACATGGGTATGAATCAAATCAGCTTTCCGTCGAGGTGGCAAAACAAAAATCTGCCCACTCTCAATAAGGGAAGTACTTGATTTTGGCCACACACGAAAAAATTCAATCTCAATTTACCCAAACAAAGATGAAGTTTTGGCAAGTGAAAGCTAAAAATTATTTCCAACAAACTTAATTTAAATCTAAAAAGAAGTCATATTACAGGATGAAGCTAATATTTGACTTTTTTTTGGGGCATTTCCATTAGAGCATTTGTCGTGTGAATTTATCAAATACAACAAAGTCGCATATGACATACAGATGCAATCACTAACCTTTCCAGTACCTGGGGGTCCATATAAAAGAACACCAGAACGCTTGCGCAATCCAGATGAAAATAAATCTTTGTGGAGTAGAGGCAACTGCATGATGGTTTAAACTCTCAAAATTCTAATGTCAAAAAATCCTATAAAATAGATTGGTAACTTTAAGATGATCCATGGTAATATGCTGCAAGGGAAAAAAAGAAAGGCATGCTGGATATTACAACATGTCCGTTCTTTATGATTTAACCAGTGCTTCCCATGTCAATACTGATCAGGATACACAAAATACCATTGTAGGTAGGTGCATGTGGGCAGCTGATGTGTGATGAGAGGGAGGCCAGTGCATCGCTAATAAATGTTATCCACTTCAGAAGCCGTGAATTAAGCTTGTATATAATCTTATATCAATTGTGAGTACATGCAGAAGACTAAGATTGGCATCTCTACTGTAGAAGAAACAGACTTCTAGATGGAAAAAAACATTTTATCCTAGATATGTCATCACCACAAGCCTCAGGTAACTTCATGCGCTGCGTGCAGTCCACAATCAAATAACAGACAGCAATATACAACTACTGATAGAGGCATATGGCAGTTTGAACAATAAATGTGCTACATAAATACCAAATCTTGGATAATGGGAATTTTAATAAATCTTAAAGAATGAAGAAAATGCTGTCACCGCTTACCTGAACTGTGTCCAAAATTGATTTTTTCACATCCTCGAGACCACCAACATCTTCCCATTTTACATTAGGCACCTGCAAGTGATTTACATTATTTCGCGGCAACTCCTAAAATAAAACGATCATTTAATGACCAACGTAGTGTAATTTTCCACAATAGTGACACTTTGTACATGTATGCAAAGATATGATGCCAATTACGAAGGGCATCTCACTTTTGGAGTTCCAAGAGCAGAGGCATTCCTTTTCTTTGACCGCTCCAGAGCTTTGACAAAGTCTTCTTTGAGTATATCTAAGGATTGTGAGCATTGTCCAGGTCCAACAGGAACAATCTCACTGTTCTCTGAATTGGATGGGGGAGTTGCATCTTTACCACATATACGACTAAGGCAAATGGCACTTGCATCAGCAACTAAAGCTTGGATATCCCGAGGCATGAATCCTGAAGTCTGCCCAGTTATATCTTTTATTAAACCCCCTGAATCAAACTGCAAACAGACTTTCTATTAATATAGATACAGATGACATACAACAATTCAAGGTTCCTTAACAAATTTACTCGAAACAGAAAATGAGGCAGCATATGGATGTACCTCATTTTTAACATCTGAAATGCCTTTTAAAGATTGTGACAACAATTCTTGTCTTTGCTCCTCACTTAATGAACCCATATTTATTTCATGACTAAAACAACGCCTTATAGTTGGTTGAAGATCATCAGAGTTCTCAGCTGCTGCAATCAGAAATACCCGATGCATGCTTTCATTCTCTCCTCCAACCAAATACTGTAAATGAAAAGATGAGCAGATGAATACATTATTTTAATTAAATGCATTCAAAATCCTGAACTTAGAATTTTTTTTTTAAGAGAGACCATGGTTGTTGCAAGGCATGGCGTCCCTCAGATGATTCAATGTTGTGTCACTAGGCGTGGTCGGTCGATTATTGGCCGAATAGGTCTAGTCAAGTCGGCTACCTCCGACAACCAATCGGGCTGACTAATCAGCTTAGTCAGCCGATTTTTACAAGCTTAATAGCAACAACATCGAACAGCAAATGCATGATGGTGGCATTAAAGAAGATGACCCTACTGAAATGGCAGCATTAAATGGGCTCCCCAACCTTAAAGTTTCATCAGGAGGACGAAGAGGGACTTCGAGCCCTATGTTGTTTCACGTGGGCATCGAGCCTCAAATGTCTGTCGAGCTCATGTGCCTTTCTTTAATTTATGCTTATTTTTGGTTTAGGCCTAAGTAGTCCACTATACATCATAAGACTGAAGAAAGGCTGGAGCACCTATTAGGGCTTTGGGTCATTGATTTATTTTTGTTTTTTTATTATTTGTTTTTTGATTCGAACCCAAGAGTGAGAGAGAGCAGAAAATATTCCAACAAAAAAAGTTGGATTGTGAACAAAACAGGTGATTGCACAAAAAAGAAGAAATTTATTGAAAACAGAAATATGTTGAAAAAAGAGAATAGATTTTTGTCTGTATCTCACACAGAGATATGGGAGATAAAGGGGGTGCTGATGAAAATCCTCCGCATTTTGTACGAGGTCCGCATATAAGATCATTTGTTAAGAAGTGTCCATACTCGTGTGTTTGGTTCTGAGTTTCAATGTAGAACATGTATGTCACAGACCTATGGTAGAAGCTCACTTTGGAGGGATCCGTAGGAAGTCCTGAATAGAGATTTCCTTCTCTGAATCAACACATGGGAGAGGCTCTCATATGAGAGGGCTATTTTAGATATTTTGATGGAAACCCATATTAGATCTTCATATGATAGTGGCATTCGTAGAGGTCTCCAGTGGATAGGTCGATCTCCATATCCACAATAATTCAGATTCCGGTAGTTGCATATTCCCTAAATCACAAGCACGTGAAAATACACTTTGGAGTTTAAGAGTTGAGTTTGAGAGTGTGTACTCAGATTGTATTTGTCGAGTGATATATCTTTCAAGCTAAGCATTTCATGCTCCTGCTTGAGGGAGAGTGTTGAGAGAATTGAGAAATTGGACCTATGAGTAGGATTTTTGGTGTCTCATATTAGTTCAGACATGGACTAGATTGTATTAGTGGCTCTATAGAGCCTCATTCCCTTGTAAAACAACAACAAAGCCTTTTCCCCCACATTAAGGTCTGCTACATGGATTTTTTTCCTCCATTCAGATTTATCTTAGGCAACTCTCGGGCTTAGGCCCGAAAAACTAAGATCTCTTCATATATTCTCATTCCAACACTTCTTTGGATTTCCTCACCCTCTCAGCTAGTTCAACAACCCAAAACTCGCATCTCCTAACTGGTGCATCAGCTGACCTCCTTTGCACATGACCAAACCACCTTAAGCGGTTATCTCGCATCTTATCCTCGATCGGAGCTACACCAACTTTCCTTCTGATTGCATCATTCTTATCTGATCTTTACGTGCGTGTCCACAAATCCACCTTAGCATTTTCATTATTGCTACTGCAATTCTATGTACATGTCTATGATTCACACGGTAATATTCATATCCATAGAGCATAGCAGGTCTCACGGTTGCTTTGTAAAACTTTCTATTGATTTTCAAAGGAATTTTCTTATCATAGAGAACAGTAGAAGTTCCTCTCCACTTTAGCCAACCTGCATTTATTCTATTAGTAACATCTCCGTCAATTTCTCCATTATGTTGCAAAATAGATCTCAAGTATCTAAAAGAATCCTTCTTTTGAATGTTATCATCACCAATCTTCACCCTGATTCCTTCACCATTGCTTCCACAAAAGTGCACTCCATATATTCAGTATTAGCCCTAGTTATACGAAATCCTTTAGTCTCCAATGCATGTCTCCAGACCTCAAGCTTATCATTTACTCCATTTCTAGTCTCATCAATCAACACAATATCATCAACGAATAACATACACCAAAGTATCTCATCATGTATGTGACTTGTCATCTCATCCATAACCAAACTAAAAAAGAATGGACTGAAAGCTGAACCTTGATGCAGACCCATGTTAATGTTAAAATAATCAGTCTTCCCACATTGGATCCTTACACAAGATGAAGTTCTATCATACATATCCTTTATGAGATTAATGTATATGACATGTACTTGTCTTTTCTCCAAAACTCTCCATAATATCTCTCATGGGACGGAATCATAAGCCTTCTCCAAATCAATAAAATCATATGGAGGTTCTTCCTTTTCGCTTTTTAAATCTCCATTGTTCTCAGCAAGTGGATGGCTTCAGTAGTTGAGTGTCCTGGTATGAATCTGAATTGATTTTCTTTTAATTTGGAAACTTGCCCCAACCTTCTTTCAATAATGTGTTCCGAAAGTTTCATAGTGTGACTCATGAGCTTAATACCTATGTAATTTTAACAATTTCAAATGTCTCATTTGTTCTTATAAAGAGGCACCACGATACTTCTCCTCTAATCTTCAGGCATTTTCTTATTTCACAAAATAACATTGAATAAATTTGTAAGCCAAGACAATCCACGCTCATCTAAAACTCTCCATACTTTAATAAGAATGTCATCGGGTCCTACACCTTTTCTAGGTCTCATAACCTTCAAAACCTCCAATACTTCTTTCCTTTGTATTCGACTATAACTTGCACGATTCAAGTAACTTTCACTACTAGCTAGATCTCCCAAAGTGATCACTCTACTTCCTTCCCCAATGAAAAGCATATGTAAATACTGCTTCCATCTAGTCTTTATATCCTTCTGAATAACGAGCATGTGGCCTTCCGTATTCATAATGCATCGCACTTGAGAAAGGTCATTGGTCTTTCTTTCTCTCAATTTAGCTAATCTGAATATATCCTTCTGGCCCTCCTTAGAATCGAGATTTTTGCACAAAACCTCATAAGCTTTTGACTTAGCTTCGCTCACGACCTTCTTTGCTACCCTCTTCGCTATTCTGTAGTTTGTGATATTTTCCTCCGTTCTATCCATAGACATATAGCTTTAAAGCATGCTCTTTTAATTTTGAGCTTCTCTTGTACCCCTCCACTCCACCACCAAGCCTCCTTCTGTCCTGGATCTCCTCCCTTTGACTCGCATAGCATCTCTTTGGTCACCCTTCGGATGCAAGATGCTACTACCTCCCACGTCTCGTTTAAACTTTCGTTACAATCCCAAGACAAGTCTCCTAAAGCCTTCTCCCTAAAGCTTGATTGCTTCAATTGAAGATTCCATCATCCAGTTCTAGTGATCTTGGGAACTCTCCTTTTCTTTACCATACCTTTTATTTGCACATTCATGACTAACAAGTGATGTTGAGTTGTCAAACTCTCTCCTGAGATTACTTTGCAATCTTTGCAACGCAACCGATCTCTTCTTCTCAATGCAAAGTAATCTATCTGTGGTCTAGTCGGACCACTCTTATAAGTAATTAAATGCTCCTCCCTTTTCTTGAAAAGAGTGTTTGCTATGAAAAGATCATAAGACGCTACGAAATCCGGAACGAATTTTCCCTCTTCATTTATATCATGAAGTCATGGACTCCATGAACACTAGAATATCCTGAAGCATCCTTTCCCACAATTCCATTAAGATCTCCACCTAGGCAAATCATCTCTCTTTATGGGATTCCTTGCATAATCTTATACAAATCCCAAAAAAAACATGTTTAATCCTTTCATTTAAACCAATTTACGGTGCATATCTCTTCTTTGAGCATCAATTTTAGTAAAATAATCTGATTCCCGCATCTTTGTACATCAACCACACAATCCTTCAAATCCTTATGAACAACCACTCCAACACCAATTCTACCCTTATCTTTACCCGAATACCAAAGTTTTTTTTGAAGCTCACCCGAATACCAAAGTTTAAAGCTCATCTTCTCGATCTCCCTTGCTTTCTCTCCAACATATTTTGTCTCTTGGAGACACAGTATATGAATCTTCCTTCTTTCCATCGTATCTACTATCTCCAACGATCTACCAGTCAAAGTGTCAATATTCCAACTACCTATCCGCAACTTTCTTTGCAACCTCTTTCGAACTAATTTCTTTACTTGCATGCATCCATCATGCGAGAATCCTTGCAAATTTTGGATTGCATCCAGCGGCAATGCAGCGGAACTAGCTTATTTACTCGCATGTGTTCCTCATGCGAACTCTTGCAAATTTTAAATTACATCCAGGCAGCGATGTAGCGGCTCTTGTCAACATCTCATTGCATTCGGGCGATGCAACGTGTCGCTTAGTAGGGAACGCCCCAATTAAATATAAATATTTGCTTAAATTCATAATGAAAAGATCCCCACCCTTGTACCCGTTGAAAATCATAATGAAACCAGCCCTTAATAGCTTTTATCCCGAGGATTCATCCAACCCTTTGTATCATTTCTCTAGTAGTTTCATCCCATTACAAGTTAACAGGGTTCCGTGTAAGCCTAAGTTTTCTTCTTGTTCATTGATTATGCATATTTGATGCAGTACAAAATATAATGTTGCTATAATTTTATTTTTATTTTATTTTTTGTTGTAAAGAAATCAAAAGTCGTAATCTTGGGATGTATCTTTTGGTTTGGGTGAAAGGGTGCTTCTTAATGGGTTAATTCCATATACAAGGCAACCTACTCCTATGTAATTGGGAAAATGAAATGAAGTAAAAGTTGATTAGTCGTAGGCTTTATTCTCATTTCCTCTTAGAATTCCTTTCTCCTCTTAAATCCACCAATTCAATTCTCCTCCCTTATCTTCTTCCTTCCCACACAGCTCGGTGTTCTTCTCCTTAACTCCTCATCCCAAATTCCTCTCATCTCACCCATCAACAATTCTTCTCAAATCTCTCAACCGCATCAATTGGTATCAGAGCATGAAGCACGAATTGTTCCTACAATTCGACGATTCTGTCGAGCATTGGAAAACGATGTTCAACTTGAGTCATCTTGGTCAAGACACACGGTCCCGACAAAAGAAATTCAATAATCGCATTCTATCAAGCATCAAGGTGCAACTATGACTGCATTCATGGCTAGAAGAAGACACGATCAATCACAATGAAGATTTACACCATAAAACGTCAATATAAAACATGTTCGGTGACAACATATTCATTCAAGATGATGATTTCTCTCTTATAATTTGTGTACAAGAAGACAAAGAAGAAACAGGACCAATCTTCGAAGAAGTTCTCATGAATGAAGAGTATATAGTGCTAGATATGTTCTACATGGGATACAAAGAAGGAGAAATAGAAAAGACGTCAACAACAATAATCTAGCCATGTTTAAGACTGATGTCCAGGTAATTTCAGATCTATATCCACCACTTTTGATGCCTTCTCCAGCACCCATACCACTCTAATACATGCCAACGATACCAGCCCCACAGCAACCCCCTTCCACCACCAAAACACCCCCGACACCCCTTGCTTCAGATCTACTATCACTGTTACCTTCCCCACAGTCGTCACCCTTTCTCAAACCACCACCACCATTGGAATCACCACTCACGCAAGTCCCGACATCTTTTTTCACACCCCTCAACCCCCATGGTGCTAGCCACAACACACGATGTCGACCTCACATTAGCAACCATCGTCATTGACTCCATTGGGATCTCCACCGTATGCGGATTCGCAAGCATGAGCTCCATCGTCGTCACCTAACTCGTTGCTCGCACGAGATTCACCATAACTTCGGTCACCGTAGATGGATCCGGAGATAGCGAACCCTAGCAAGGGTACTAGTAAGAAAGAAGGGGATCTCTCAAATGGGTTTTGTATCCCCCAAGAAAAGGGATACAAATATCTCCTAGAAGAATTGCAAAGAAGTCTAACACCCATACCACTCCAATCCATCCGCCAACGATACAAGCCCCGCAGCAACCTCCCTCCACCACCAAAACGACCTCGGCACCCCCTGCTTCAAATTTGCTACAACTGCCACCATCTCCACAGCCGTCACCCTTTCTCAAACCACCACCACCACCGGAATCACCACTCACGCAAGTCCCGACACCTTTATTCACACCCCTCAAACCCCGCAGTGCCAGCCACAACAACTGATGTCGACCTCACATTAGCAACCATCGTCACCAAGTCCATTGGGATCTCTACTGTGTGCAGATTCGCAAGCATGAGCTCCATCGTCGCCACCTGACACGTTGCTCACACGAGATCCACAGTAACTTTCGTCACCACCGATGGATTGGGAGATAGCGAACCCTAGCAAGGGTACCATTAAGAAAAAAGGGGATCTCTCAAATAGGTTTTGTAACACCCAAAAAAAGAGATACAAATATCTCTTATAAGAATTGCAAAGAAATCTCACACCCCAAATTTACTTATATAAAGGTTAAACTTTGTGAAAAAGGAAAGAGAATGGTTTGTTTAATTGAATGGATAAAAAATTTGCAGTCATGCCCTACCGTGGAAAACAATTATAAACGTAATGCTTAATCTAAGAAAAAATGGCTCAAATTCGGAAGATTGAGTTCCATCGTTGTCACCTGACACATTGCTCACACGAGATCCACTGTAACTTTCGTCAACACTGATGGATTGGGAGATAGCAAACCCAAGCAAGGGTCCCATTAAGAAAAAAGGGGATCTCTCAAATAGGTTTTGTATCACCCAAAAAAAGGGATACAAATATCTCTTATAAGAATTGCAAAGAAATCTCGCACCCCAAATTTACTTATATAAAGGTTAAACTTTGTGAAAAAGGAAAGAGAATGGTTTGTTTAATTGAATGGATAAAAAATTTACAGTCATGCCCTACCGTGGAAAACAATTATAAACGTAATGCTTAATCTAAGAAAAAATGGCTCAAATTCGGAAGATTGGACCAACATTTCCAGATGAAGTTCTCCAACGCTGGACCTAAAGATCAAGCAACCCATCAGGAGATGAGTTTTTCAAAACGGGGGAGAACCGATGTGATACAAAACATAAAGTTATTGTAATTTTATTTTTATTATGTTTTTTTTGTAAAAAAAAATCAAAAGTTGCAATCTTGGGATGTGTCTTTTGGTTTGGGTGTGCCTTTTGGGCGAAATGGTGCTTTATTTATTCCCTATATAAGGCAATCTACTCCTATGTAATTGTGAACATGAAATGAAGTAAAAGTAAAGTAGATTAATCATTGGTTGTATTCTCTTTTCCCTTTGAATTTCTTTCTCCTCTCAAATCCTCCAATCAAGTTCTCCTCCTATATCATCTCTTCCCACACATCTCGGCATTCTTCTCCCTAACTCATCACCCCAATTTCCTCTCGTCTCACCCCTCAACAAATCCTCCCAAATTTCTTATCTGCAACAATATTTTATATTAGATTTCTACACCATCCATCCCCCTCCAATTAACCCTTCATCTCTATACCTATACCGTAGTCTTACTTCTCCAACCACAAACTTAACCTATACCAGGTTACCCCCCACTATACATTGCCTCCACCAACCCCCTACAACAACAACAACAGAGTTTTTTCTCATATTAAGTAAGGTCGGCTACATAGATTCTTTGCCTCCATTCAGATCTATGTTGGATTAATCTCGAACTTAGATCTAAAAATCTAAGATCCATTTGTATAGTTTCATTCCAACATTTCTTGGGCCTTCCTCACCCTCTTAGCCAGCTCAAAATACCAAAACTCACGTCTCCTAACCGGTGCGTCAGCCGACCTCAATTGCAAATGGTCAAACCACCTTAAGCGATTTTCTCGCATCTTAGTCACGATCGAAACTATATCAACTTTCCTTCTGATTGCATCACTCCGAATACTACCTTTACGTGTGAGTACACGCATCCACCTTAGCATTTTCATTTCTACTACTGTCATTCTCTGCCCATGTCTATGGTTCACATGCTAGTATTTAGATCTGTAGAGATAGTTTCTATTATTATTATATGTTTATGTACCGTGTTTTTATTTCTTTCTTCTATTTAGACATCCATGTAATTTACCCTTAAGGCTTCTCCCTATATAAGAGAGCCTAGGGTTTTCTTATTCATAATAACAAAGACTCCCTTTCGTCTAACATGGTATCAGAGCCACCCTAGGGCTCTTTTCCCTACCCCCCACCCGCCGCCCCCACCTTCTCTCCTCCATCCCGGCGGCTTCCAGCCGCTATCGGCTCCACCAACCGCTGCCTGCGGCCCCACAAGCCGCCCTAGCCGCCTCCTGCGGCCCCACCAGCCGCCCGAGCGGCCCCACCAGGCCCTCCCAGCCGCCCCTGCGGCACCGCCGGGTGCCCTAGCAGCCCAGCCAGCCGCTGTCTGTCGCCCCAGCGGCAGCCAGCACACCCAGCGGCACCTCCTGCCGCTCCCACAGCCCCAGCGGCAACCCCATCAGCCGCAGTAGGGGTTCCGTGGCCTCCACCAGCACTTAGGCGTCGCTCTCGAGGCCGTTCAAGGGCTGTTTTGCTTCCTTGGAAGCGTGCCCTAGACCCTTCTTCCTCGGCTTTATGGATTTGAGTGCGTAAAGGTCTACACACGTACTCAAATCCGATGCAGTTGGTGTAGACATTCATCACATTGTCTATTCTCCCTTCGTCTTCTTCCAGCAGCAGTATGTCAGAATCGAAAGTCGATTTGCCCTCCACCGGCGCATTCAAAGGTCCGGCGCCGATAGTGAAGATGGACGGGTCTAACTATGAGTTATGGGCCATGCAGTTCATGAGCCTCATGAAATCAAACGGTAAGAAACACATTCTTACCGAGGATGAGCCTGCGGAGAAGACAGGGATCTATGCCTCATGGGAGGCCGATGATGCTTATGCAAAGGTATGGTTATCGGGTACGTTGACGATGGAGATAGCTAATGATGTCCTCCATCAGCCCACTGCTAAGGCGATGTGGGGCATTCTTGCTGCTACATATTCGCAGGTGCGAAATGAGACAAAGATGTTGCAGCTTCAGCATGACATCTTTACGATGAAGCAGGCCGGCAGACCTCTCCACTCTCTATACACATCCCTAAGAGGGATGTTTGAGAAGCTCTACAGTACCATCCCTCTGACTGCTACTCCAGAGCAGCAGAAGACGTTCCGGAACGCCACCATGGTAGGTGTTCTACTTGCTGCCCTCGACCCTGAGTATGATGCTGCACGGTCACAGATCTTAGCAGATGCAGTCATTCCTCCAGTGGAGGATGTATACAGGAGGCTCAGCCGTATCCCAGTTTCCTCCAGCTCTTCTACTCCACCCCCATCTGCGATGGCAGCTTCGCGTGGGAGAGGTGGACCATCCTCTTGGCGTGGCCGTGGACGTGGCCGTGGCTCTCAGGGAAGAGGCGGTCGACCTAGTCAGACGTGCTCATATTGTCACAGACCTGGACACTCAGAGGAGACATGCTACTCAAAGCATGGGTTCCCAGCATCGGCACGGGTTGCGGAGCATTCACAGTCTCCATTACCGTCTACTGCAGATCATAGATTTGACGAACTCGTGGCCCGTCTCCGTGATATTATGCCACAGTCTTCTGGTGATTCATCTGGTGGCTCATCTGATATTGCTGCCACAGCCTCAGCCAGTTCTTCCGCCGCTGCCAGTTCCTCAGGTAGATCTTCAGCGATCATTCCTTCACATGATATATCTGACTGGTTATAGATTCCGGAGCTACACATCATCTGTGTCGAGATAGAGGTAGATTACAGGCCTACAGGGCTATTCCTCCAGGTCGCTCAGTGCAGATAGCAGATGGTTCCCATTCACCCTTGTTGGTCAGGGGGAGGTTTTCTTAACCTCCGCTATGCAGCTACAGAATGTTTTACATGCTCCTGAATTCTCACTGAATTTGCTGTCTATTAGTCAGATTACAAAGGATTTGAATTGTCGAGCTATATTTGACCCGTCTTCTCTCATTTTTCAGGACATACTCACGGGCAAGGTGATTGGCTGTGGCTCTGAGCAGAACGGTCTATATCGGCTGGTCCGGGAATCTTATGCTGGCATCTCCGCTCACTCTGCTGGTCCAGTCTCACCTTACATTTGGCATCTTCGTTTTGGTCACCTTCCACTCCAGAAAATGCGCCATCTTCTGCCCCAGATCTCCCCAAGTTCGTCGTTTCGTTGTGAAACTTGTCAGTTAGGAAAGCATCACAGGTCGAGCTTTCCAGGTCGTCAGAGTCGGAGCAGTAGCTCCCCTTTCGAGTTGTTACATATAGATATATGGGGTCCGAGTCGTGTTCCCGATCACCAGGGACACAGGTTCTATCTTGTGGTCGTAGATGATTTTTCTCGTGTCTCTTGGGTTTTTCTACTGAAGAATAAGTCTGAAGCAGGAGATGTTATTAAAAATTTGATTAATGAAGTGCAGAATGTTTTTTCTTCTTCAGTCAAATATGTTCGGACGGATAATGACCTGGAATTCTGTACACGTTCTCTTTCTCAATTTCTGTCATTAAAGGGAATTATTCATCAAACCACCTGTGCATACACATCCCAACAAAATGGTGTGGCGGAAAGAAAGCATCGCCATCTCTTGGATATCACTCGTACCTTATTGATTCAAAGTTGTGCTCCTATTTCCTTCTGGGGGGATGCTGTTCTTACTGCATGCTATCTGGTCAATAGAATTCCCTCCTCTGTCCTTGGAGAGAAGATACCCATCTCTCTTATCTTTCCTGATAAAGAGCTCTTCTCATTGCCACCTCGTGTCTTTGGTGCTGTGGCGTTTGTTCATCGTCTGTCTCCTGGACTTGACAAGCTCTCTCCAAGAGCAGTCAAGTGCGTCTTCGTTGGGTATTCAAGGACCCAGAAGGGATACCGGTGTTATGATCCTACTACCAACAGGTACTTCGTTAGTGCGAATGTCACCTTCTTCGAGTCGGTCATGTTCTTCTCGCCAGCCGGGGACAGAATGGTACCATCCACCACCGCTGATGATATTTTGGTTCCACCACCACCTACCTGTCTTACTCCTGACTCGTCTCCTGTGTCAGTTCCTTTGCCAGCACCGCCACCACCACCTCCACCTCCACCACCACCCATTCCTCGGAGAATCATATCACCATTTCCTAACCACTATACGCGTCGGTCAGGTCCCGCTCAGACAGCAGATCAGCCAATCACTGAGCCTCAGGTATGTTCAGATGATGTTTCTACTGACGGGTCAGGTTCAGAACACATGCAGGATGACTCCTTACAGGTGGGCCCCGATGATGATCTGGATGTTCCGATTGCTATTCGGAAACAGAGACGGCAGTGTGCATCCTATCCCTTTGCTTCACAGGTTTCCTTCCACCGACTCACAGGTGATTTCCAGAAGTTTGCTACTGCTTTATCTTCTGTGGACATACCACGGACATACCAGGAAGCCTTGAAGAGTGAATGCTGGAGACTGGCTATGGAAGAAGAAATGGGGGCCTTGCAGTCCCGTGGCACATGGTCTTTGGTCCCTGCACCTCCTGATGCATCAGTTGTAAGTTGCAAATGGGTCTTCACAGTCAAATACCATGCAGATGGCACATTGGATAGATACAAAGCACGTTTAGTCGCCCGGGGATTTACACAGACATATGGCGTTGATTACATGGATACATTCTCTCCAGTGGCGAGACACTCGACTCTGCGTATCCTCCTGTCTGTTGCAGTAGTCCGTGACTGGAGCATTTATCAGCTGGATGTCAAGAATGCATTTTTTTACGGGGACTTACAGGAGGAAGTCTACATGCAGCAGCCACCCGGGTTTACTGCTGAGGGGGAGACGCATATGGTATGTAGACTTCACAAGGCTATATATGGACTTAAACAGAGTCCACGAGCATGGTTCCAGAAACTGTCCAACTTAATTGAGCACCAGGGATTCAAGAGGTCCAATGCTGACCATTCGTTGTTTGTCCAGAAGTCCTCGGCAGGTACGGTTGTCATAATGGTCTATGTGGATGATATTCTTGTTACAGGAGATGATGTTCAGGGCATAGCAAGGGTGAAGGCATTCCTAGGTCGTCAGTTTGTTACAAAGGATCTTGGAACCCTAAGATATTTTCTAGGGTTGGAATTTGCTAGGAATGCACATGGTTTGGTGATGACACAACGGAAGTACATTACTGACTTCCTGGTTGAGACTGGTATGGATGGGTGCAAACCATCAAGCATCCCCATGGACCCCAGCATGAAGCTATATGATGATGATACTGACGAAGTGGATAAGAGGAGATATAGAGAGATGGTGGGAAAACTCCTCTACATTACTATAACCCGTCCAGACATTGCATTTGCAGTTAGCCGGGTGAGTCAGTTTATGGAGCAGCCCAGACAGGTTCATATGGATGCTATACACATGATACTGAGGTATCTGAAGTCTACTCCTGGATTAGGGCTACTATTCAGAAAGGGTGCAGACTTATCCATCTCAGCGTGTGCAGACGCAGATTATGCAGGATGCCCTAAGGATAGAAAATCAACCTCAGGGTTTGCAGTCTTTGTTGGAGGCTCTCTGGTTTCTTGGAAAAGCAAGAAACAAACGGTGGTGGCAAGATCCAGTGCGGAATCCGAATATAGGGCAATGGCCCAAGCCAGCACGGAAATGATGTGGGTTCGCTCTGTATTAGAAGATCTACATGTAGCAGTACCTCTACCTATGACGCTTCAGTGTGACAATCAGGCAGCATTGTTCATTGCCAACAATCCAGCTTTTCATGAGAGGACCAAGCACATTGAAGTTAACTGACATTACACTAGGGACCTGATCCAGAGAGGATTGATATCCACGGCCCATGTTAGCTCAGGAGATCAGACTGCCGATGTATTCACCAAGCCATTGCTCAGAGGACCTTTCCAGAGATGTTCATCCAAGCTGAGCATGATTGACATCTATGCTCCACCTTGAGGGGGAGTGTAGAGATAGTTTCTATTATTATTATATGTTTATGTACCGTGTTTTTATTTCTTTCTTCTATTTAGACATCCATGTAATTTACCCTTAAGGCTTCTCCCTATATAAGAGAGCCTAGGGTTTTCTTATTCATAATAACAAAGACTCCCTTTCGTCTAACAAGATCCATAGAAAATAGCATGTCTCGCGGCTGCTTTGTAAAACCTCCTTTTGATTTTTAAAGGAATTTTCTTATCACAGAGAACAGTAGAGACACTTCTCCACTTTAGTCAACCTGCATTTATTCTATTAGTAATATCTCCATCAATTTCCACATGATGTTGCAAAATCGATCCCAAGTATCTAAAAGATTCTCTCTTGTGATTGTTATCGTCGCCAATCTTCACATCGATTCCTTCACAATACTTCCATCAAAATTACACTCCATATATTCATTTTTAACCCTACCTATACGAAATCCTTTAGTCTCCATGTCTCCAGACCTCAGGCTTCTCATTAACTCCATCTCCAGTCTCATCAATCAACACAATATCATCAGCGAACAACATATACCAAGGTATCTCATCCTAATGCGACTTGTCAACCCATCCATAGTCAAAGTAAAAAAGAACGGACTCAAAGTTGAATCTTGATGCAGACCTATGTTGATGTCAAAATAATCAATCTTCCCATAATGGATCCTTACACAAGATGACCATATCATACATATCCTTTATGAGGTTAATGTATAGGACATGTACTTGTGAGGCTTGTCAGTTGGGAAAGCACCATCGGTCTACCTTTCCCAGTCGTCAGAGTCGGAGTAGTACCTCCAATTTTGAGTTGTTTCATGTTGACATTTGAGGTCCTAGTCGTGTCCATGATCATCAGGGACACAGGTTTTACCTTGTCGTCGTTGATGATTTTTCTCGTTTGTCGTGGGTATTCTTATTAAAGAATAAATCTGAAGCTGGAAATCTTAACGAAAATTTCATAAATGAAGTTCGTAATGTTTTCCTGCTTCTGTGAAAATTGTTAGGACCGATAATGCCTTGGAATTTTGTACCAATACTCTCTCTAGTTATTTTTCTACCCCAAGGAATTATTCACCAAACAACCTGTGCATATACTTCCCAACAAAATGGAGTTGCAGAGAGAAAACATCGTCATATGCTTGATGTCACTAGGATACTTCTCATACAGAGTCCTGCTCCTTATTCCTTCTGGGGCGATGCTGTTCTAACTGCATGCTATCTTATCAGTCGCATGCCATTGTCTGTCTTGGGTGAGAAGATTACTTTCTCCGTGGCTTTTCCTGAAAAGGAATTATTCTCACTTACCCTTCGTGTGTTTGGCTCGGTTGCCTTTGTCCACTAGCCATCTCTAGGTATTGACAAGCTCTCTCCTAGAGCAGTCAAATGTGTTTTTGTCGGGTACTCCAGGACATAAAAAGGATACCAGTGTTATACTCCGCTGCACATGAAATATTATGTTAGTGCCGATGTTACATTTTTTAAGTCTGTTACGTACTTCTCCCCTTCAGGTGATAGGTTGATGTCTTTTGACACCGATGATGCCATATACATGCCACCACCTCAACAACAACCATCTCCGGCACCAACACCACCTCCACCACCACCACTGTTGCCTACACCGTCCTCCCTTCTAATTACAGTTCATGTTCCACCATTGCCATACCACTATACACGTCGGCCTGCATCTACTCATGGTCATCGCTCATCATCTAGCTCGCATGAGGTATGTTCTGAGAATATTATTTCCAATGATGGATCTAACGGTTTACCTGAGCAGGCTTCGTTACAGGGGGCAGATAAGGAGGATATTGATTTGGATCTACCTATTGCGCCTCGGAAGAAGAAGCGTAGCTGTGCTTCATATCATATAGCATCTGTGGTTTCTTTTGATCGCATGTATGGTGAATTCAGGAACTTTACTATTGCTCTATCTAGTATCTACTGTGTACATTCCACGGAATTACCATGAGGCTTTGAAGAACAGTAGATGGCGATTAGCTATGGAGGAAGAAGTGGTTGCTTTTCAATCGAGAGGTACCTGGAGTCTTGTTCCTACTCCTACGGGCGTGTCTACTGTTGGTTGTAAATGGGTGTTCACAGTCAAGCAAAATGCAGATGGTAGCATCGATATATACAAAGCACACCTGGTTGCACGAGGGTTTACACAGACATGTGGGGTGGATTATCTTGACACATTGTCGCATGTTGCTCGTCATTCCACCTTACGAATTCTTCTATCTGTTGCAATTATTCGAGATTGGCCACTCTTTTTGTTAGATGTCAAGAATGCATTCTTATATAGTGATGTTCAAGAGGAAGTCTACATGCAACAGCCACCTCGTTTTGATGTTGAGGAGAGTATTCACAGGTGTGTAGACTTCATAAGACGATCTATGGCCTTAAGCAGAGTCCTAGAGCTTGGTTCCAAAAGCTTTCAGACCAGTTTGAAAAAATGAGGTACAAACGTTCCAATGCAGATCATTCCCTCTTTATACAGAAAAAATTTGGAGGTATGGTTGCAATTATGGTATATGTAGATGATATTCTTATTACAGGAGATGATATACAAGGAATCAAGAGGGCAAAAGAAATGATGGATCGTGAGTTTGTCACCAAGGATCTTGGAGTCCTTAGATATTTTCTGGGATTGGATTTGCCAGGAATCAACAAGGACTTGTAATGACTCAGAGGAAATATGTCACTGACTTACTGAGTGAAACAGAAATGCTTGGATGTCGGCCTATGGATCCAAACATGAAACTATATGATGATGATACTGACGAAGTGGATAGGAGGAGATATAGAGAACTAGTTGGAAAACTTCTCTATGTTACCATTACCAGACCCGATATATCCTTTGTTGTTAGTCGGGTGACCCAGTTCATGGAGCAGCCATGTCAGGTACATATGGATGTTATACATATGATACTCAGATATCTTAAATCATCTGCAGGTGCAGGTCTATTATTTAAGAAAGGCAAGGAGATCACTATCTCAGCATGCATAGATGCAGATTATGCAAGATGTCCTAAAGATAGGAAGTCCACCAATGGATTTGTTGTATATGTTGGAGATTCTCTCGTCTCATGGAGAAGCAAGAAGCAAACTGTTGTAGCCAGATCCAGTGCAGAGTCTGAATATAGGGCTATGGCCCAGGTCAGTACATAAATGACGTGGGTTAAAGCTGTTCTTATTGATCTATATAGATGTGCCACTTCCTATGGCGCTAGAATGTGACAATCAGGCTGCTATATTTATTGCAAATAATCCAGCATTTCATGAACAAACCAAGCACATTGAGATTGATTGTCACTATATATGAGATATGATTCGGAGGGGTTTTATCTCCACATCTCATGTCAGCTCAGGAGACCAGACTGTAGATATTTTCACCAAGACCTTACTTAGAGGACCATTCCAGAAATGCTCGTCCAAGTTGAGTATAATTGACATCTATACTCCATCTTGAGGGGGAGTGTAGAGATGTATATTATGTTATTTTTTGTGAAACTCAAAAAGGGGGAGACACTCAAAGATGTTCACCCCGGCGATGCATTAATAAGTAAAATGTATATTATGTTATGCGGTTATGTTATTTTGTATTGCTTCTTATTTTCGTTTTTCCTTATGAACTCTTTATGTAATTTACCTATAGGCGCCTCTCCTATATAAGAGAGCCTAGGGTTTGTAGAATAAATAACGCACTCATTTCTTCCAACAATTTTCTTTTACTTCGGAAACTTCCCTCAACGTTCTTTCGATGACACGTTCCCAAATTTTCATAGTGTGACTCATCAGCTCGATACCTCTGTAATTTGAACAATTTTGAATGTCTCCTTTGTTCTTATAAAGAGGCATCAGAGTGCTTATCCTCCAATCTTCAGACATTTTTTTTGTTTCAACAAATAACATTGAATAAAGTTGTAAGCTAAGTCAAACCACACACTCCTAAAGGCTAAAACTCTCCATACTTCAATAGGAATGTCATTGGGTCCTAGACCTTTCCCATGTCCCATAATCTTTAAAGCATCCTTTCCTTCTTTTGTATTCGTCTATAGCTTGCACGATTCAAGCAACTTTCATTGCTAGCTAGATCTCCAAGTGACCTCTTTATTTCCTTCCCCAATGAAAAGCTTATGAAAATATTGCTTCCATCTAGTCTCTATATCCTTCTGAGTAACAAGCATGTGACATTCCTCATCCTTAATGCAATTCACATGAAAAGAATTTTGTCTTTTTTCTCTTGCTTTGACCAACCTAAATATATCCTTCTAGCACTCCTTAATCGATATTTTCGTAGAAAACTTCATAAGCTTTTGACGTAGCTTCATTTACAGTCTTCTTTGCTTCCTTCTTCAATATTTTGTAGTTTGTGACAATTTCCTTTATTTTATCCTTGGGCATAGGTTTAAAGCATGCTCTTTTAATTTTGAGCTTCTCTTTCACCCCTTTAATCCTGCACCAAGCCTTATTTTGGCTTGGAGCTCCTCCCTTTGACTCGCCTAGCATCTCTTTGACTATCCTTCGGATACAAGATGACATCACCTCCCTCATCTCATTTGCAATTCCAACACAATCCCAAGATAAGTCTTTTAAAACCTTCTCCATGAAGCTTGATTGCTTCAAATGAAGATCCCGCCATCTAGTTCTAATGATCTTGGAAACCTTCCATTTCTTTATCATCCATTTTATTTGCACAAGCGATGTTGGGTTGTCAAACTCTCTCCTGGGATTAGTTTGTACTCTTTGCAATACAATCGAACTCTTCTCAACGCAAAGTAATATATATGTGTTCTACACGGGCCACTCTTATAAGTAATTAAATGCTCCTCCCTCTTTTTGAAGAGTGTTTGCTATTAAAAGATCATAAGCTGTTACAAATCCAGAATGACCTTTCCCTCTTCATTTCTATCCCTGAAGCCATGGCCTCCATGAATACTAGCATACCCTGAAGCATCCTTTCTTATATGTCCATTAAGATCTCCACCTAGACAAAGCATCTCTCTTTGTGTGATTCCTTGTATAATCTTATCCAAATTATCTCAAAAAGCTTGTTAAATCATTCATCTAAATCAATTTGCGGTGCATAAACTGAGACGATATTCAGAATTTCTTCTTCGAGCATCATTTTAACTAAAATAATTGGATCCCAAATCTTTGCACCTCAACCATACAATCCTTCAAATCCATATGAACAACCATTCCAACACCATTTCTGCACTTACCTTTACCTGAATAGCAAAGTTTAAAGCATGTCTTCTCGATCTTCCTTGCTTTCTCTCTAACGTATTTTGTCTCTTGGAGACATAGTATCTAAATCTTCCTTTTTCCATTGTATCTACAATTTCCATCGATTTGCCAATTAAAGTGCCAATATTCCAACTACCTATCCACAACTTCCTTTGCAACCTCTTTTGAACTAACTTCTTTACTCACATGCGTCCATCATGCGAGAACCCTTGCAAATTTTGAACTGCATCCGGACGGTAATGCAGCGGAACTAGCTTATTTACTCGCATGTATTCCTCATTTGAGAACCCTTGCAGATTTTGAACTACATTCGGGCAGTGATGTAGCAACCCTTGCCAACTTCTCATTGTCTCCATCCAACCCCCTACACAAAAAAAACATGATCGTAAGATGATTGGTAGAATGGAAATCATCGCATCTAAAGATGTGAATATTAAAAGCCCGTAAGATTTGACCTACATGTAACTCCTAATTTGTACATGAAACCATATATGAGGAGGCTTATTGAGAGAATAGGAACAAACTAAAAAACTCAACCTCGTGTGATAGAAAAATAATGTCAAAAAGTTATGTGGGTAATATTATATCTGGTGAAACTTATAAATGGATAATAATAACAAATGATTGGACCGCTCTACTCAAAGCACTTAGTCTTGGGTTCAAACCGCTTGATTTTTAGGTCACTGATTTCTTGAGATTTCAGGGCCCATTGGATCTGACCTCCATGCAAACATTACATGAAGCTATAGATGAGGAGACATGATGGGAGAATAGGAACATATCTAACTATTCGACCTCTCAAGCCAATCATTTTTCAGGGGTTGATGGTAAAATGATGATAATTATTTTAAAAAAAATCAAATGGTGGGTACTGGAGATTAAGTGATTATCCAGTCATATTAATATAACTAAAAGGAGCTTAATATATATCTCCCCAATACATTGGCCGTCCCTTGTCACCCCGCAAGAAAATGAAGAACAAGATAATGAATAGAGCACCTTCTATTGATTGTATTAGTGAGAAAGAAAAAGATGGGCGTAATGTGTATCAGAGTGAGAATGAAGATGAGGGGCTTGAAGGTGGGCGTAATTTTGGGGGCACATTAAGTCAGAAAACGGTGGAGACCATCAATCGCAGCCATTTACTCATAGATCCATCAACCTGAGTCTTTATATCAGCTAGGAGCTACCAGAATATGGGTCGTCCATCTTTTTATTTGCAAATTTACAGCAAATATGCAACAAATCTTGCAATAACTTAGAGAACCACTACTTACCTTTGAGGTAGAATTATTTCCTTCCTCCAGGGGAATTGGCTCTGTGAACTCCCTAATAACTGAAGCCAATTCAGAGGTAATGCCAATTTGATCAGTTGATGGGCCTTCGCCGGAAGATAACGCCCCGAATACTTGAAAATGACGTAAAAGAAGTATCGAAGGTGCATATCTGTAATCAACATAATTCAAAATGTCGCAAATCAGTAGGAATGACGGGCAAGTTCCTGACTTGAACATCACATCTTAGGCAAGCCCCTTAAGATGGCTTTTTAAATATCATAAGATGTAAATCATGCCAAAATAACGGCACATAAAAAATAGGGAAATAACAGCACAAAACTCAGGTTGTTAACACACAGACGAAAATTTCATGTGTGCTTTGATTAGCTTTAAGAAAAGTGTATTCCAATAAGTTGAATATAGTTTTCTAGACTTCCAGAAAATATTGACAAAGTAGACTAACATCATTGCATGCACAAAGAGAGGTGCTCATAAGGAAGGCTATCTCCCTCACTGTTCCCATCATTTTTCACTTGCCATCAAAACTAGATTCCTCTCGTTTCGCAAAAGTATACAATTTCTCACAAGCTGGTCTTCCATATAAAAATGATCATTTTTAAAGACATAAAGATAATCTTAGCCTAATATTGCTATTAAATGGTTCAAATGAAGAAAGAAAGTGAAAAGAACTCTCGCAGAAAAAAAATCTTGCGGGTAAATTTGTTCCATAATAACCATAAAAAGTAGACATGTTGCAAGTACTTGTAAAATATGTTCCAATTGTCAATCAATATGATTGACTTGGTGACATGATTAAAAAAAGCGAGATTAAACATAATGTAGATATCAAGCCATCCTGGTAAATACCAAAGAAAATAGCCAGAAAAGTATAGATATCAAGTCATCCAAGTACATGTCTGATAGCCCTAAAACTTTTTTAAGACGGTTCCAAAAGACCTCAGAAACAAGTAACTATAGTAGATGGAAAATATAGAAATAAGCCTACTGTGCTCTTTAAAGCATATAAAATCCAAATGGTTAAGAATCTTAAGATCATGCTGAAAAACAAAGGCTACAAAGGTCAGATAGGTAATAATGCAATCTAGAAATTCACTAAAAAAATCAATATCTCACTTATGAGGTTTTGTAGGATAAACAGATCTTAATAACGATAATTAGCAATGTCGCTTCGCGAGGCCCGCTCGAGGTCTAGGGTTTCTCGCGAGAATGCTTCGCGCGATGGGCTGCTCGATGGCGCTCGTGTTCAGTCGGAGGCGCACGAGGTTTACGGCGCGCAGGGTCTGCGGCGCGTGCTGGCGACGCGAGGCGAGGCCGAGCGACGCGAGGCGAGACCGAGCGACGCGAGGCGAGGTCTGGCGAGGGTTACGGCACGCGAGGCGAGGTCTGTGCGGCACGCGAGGCGAGGTCTGGCGGAGTCTTCCGCGAGGGCTGGCGTCGCGAGGCGAGGTCTGGCGATGGCGGGCATCAGGGGCCTGCGGGGGCTTCGACACTCCACGCTAGCTGCCGCGGGGTGGGGCTCGGCGGCGCTGGGGGGACCTCTGGCGGTGATCGCCCACCTACGCGGCGATCTTTTCCGGGAGCGGGGCCTTTCCGGCCCTGGTCGGTGGCCTTCCATGGGGCTTCTGATGGAGCAGGTCTGCCCCCAAAGCTTGGTTGGGGTTCAGATGGTGCTCGCCGGCGTCCAGGGGAGCAGGGTCGGGTCTTTTTTGCCAGTATTGTCTCAGGTGCTGATGCCGTTGGGGGGAGCTCTGGCTCTGGGGTTGCCGGTCTGGATGTGGGGGTTGGTCTGGCTGCTGGAGGATGTCATGGGGAGTGGTGTGTGGTGGAAGGTCGGCGCAGGCGACGCGAGGCTAGGGCTTCTGTGCGGGCTCGGGGGCCCCCATTGCTATCTCCATTCGGCAGGGGTTGCTTCCGGTGTGGTGCTTTGGATCACTGGGCGAGGGCGTGCCGCGGGGCGCTTCGCTGCTTCTCTTGCCGGGGGTTCGGGCACTCTAGGCGGTCTTGCCCGTTGCTACTTCGGACTGGAAGCATGTTGGTTGCTGAGGGCACTGGGGATGGGGCCCTTTTCTTGGCGACTTCAGATGTGGGGTTCGTGTCGAAGGCGCTTTTCAAGGGTGATGTGGGGTTGATCTCTCCGTGGCGGGCATTGGCGAGAGGGCTTCAGGCGCAAGAGGAGCGTGCCTTGTTGAGTGGGTCGGTTGTGCGAGCATTGCAGATGAAGTGGCGAAGGGTCCGAGACTCGGATGTCGTGGTTGTGCCGGCTCGGGTGGACCGGGTTGTGATCAGGGGGTTGCCGATGAGGGCGAGGTCGAAGGACCGCATCTCGAGCTTGTTGCAGGGTGTTCTTGTGGTGGACTCTGTCGAGACAGCAGGCCGTGACCCGGGGCAACCTGTGGACGTTCTGCTTCGGGTGAGGCCGGTTGGCGAGGAGAAGATGGGCTGGTGGGCGGTGGTGCTGGACGGCAGGAAGGTCTTGATTGAGCTGGTGGCCGCTGATGTCTGGGTAGCTTTGCAGGGGGCCGGGGTGCGTAAGCGGGGCATCTTGGTGGCGGAGTCTGGGTCGAAGGTTGGCGGTGGTGAGGCGGCTTGCGTTTGTGCCGCGCAGGTCCCGGAGGTGGGGGCGTTGCCCATGGAGGGGGGTTTTCTTGTAAGGGGGGCCGGCCCTCCGACGGGCTTCTTCCTGCTAAGTCAGTGGTTCGCTTTGGTTCCTTTTCTGGGGTGGGGATTCCGAGGGCGGGTTCTCTGTTGTGGGGCCCTGTGGGTAAAGTGGTTGGGGATTGTGGTGTGGGGGAGGTGGCAGTTGTGTCCATGGAGCTGGAGGGGGTGGTTGGAGGTTCGCCGGTCCCAGGGGGTTTGGCTGTCGGGGTGCCGCTTGCGGGTGAGCAGTTGGGGGAGGGGACGGTCCTGCTGGCCGAGGCGATGGCGGCCGGTGGGTCGGTGGTGGAGGGGGAGTCGTTGGCTCGTGCGGGCATCGCTGCAGGCCCGGGGAGCGTCGTGGGGGCTCCTATCTCGCCTCTGGGGGCCGGTGTTGACGTTGGTGGAGAGGGCTTTTGTCCGCCGGTTCGGTTTGGCGTATGAGAGGGCGAGGGGCGGAGGGAGAAGGGCGGGGAGGTTGGCAAGGGCGTCGTTGCGGGCGGCGTTGGCGGCGGAGGTTGCAGGTGAGGTAGCTGGCGCGGGGGGCGGCAGTCCCATTGAGGTGAGAAACTGCTTTGCTGCTCTGGGTCGGGGAATTGCGCGACGGTTGGAGGTTATTCCTCCATCGAAGATGGTTGATCGGTTGCCTAAATGAAGCTGTTGTCTCTTAATGTGAGGGGCTTGGGCCGGCCCGACAAGAGGCTCGAGGTGCATAATTTGGTGAGAGAGGTTGGGGCAGATATCTTTATTCTTCAGGAGACAAAGGTGGGGATTGGCAGGCTGGATGGGCTGGATGATGACCGGGGTTTGACTCCGGAGGAGGTGGAGGAGAGGGCTGCATGGTTGGAGGTGGTTTGCCAGGAGGACAGGAAAGAAGAGGTTCATTGGAGGCAGCGATCGCGCCAGAAGTGGTTGAGGGAGGGTGATGCTAACACTCGCTTCTTCCATTCGGTTGCATCGGGAATGAGGAGAAGGAGCTTCTTGCATGAGGTGGAGGTGGGGGGCCGAAGGGTTTCGAGGGAAAGAAACATTGGTGTTGCCTCGCGGGAGCATTTTGTAGGAGCCTCGAGGAGGGTGAGGGGGGAGGATGGTTGGGGGTGGACCGGGCGGGGGTCGGGTCGTTGACCGGTCAGGAGGCGGGTTTGTTGGTGGTCGAATTTTCGGAGGCGGAGGTTCGCCGGGCGGTCTGGGATTTGAATGCGGATGGGGCTCCTGGCCCGGATGGTTTCTCTATTTCTTTCTACAGGGAGTTCTGGGAGCAGTTGAAGGGAGAAATTATGGGGGTTCTGAATGAGTTCAGGGATGGCAACTGCGGCTTTGAGAAGGTCAACAGGGCCTTGATTTTTCTACTGCCTAAAAAAGAGATCCCAGTGGGTGTTGGGGACTATCGGCCTATTTCAATCTCTAACGGCATCTATCTCATTGTGGCCAAGGTCTTGACGAGCAAGCTTAGAGTTGTTCTCTCAAGTGTGGTTCTTCCCTCTCAGTCCGCTTTCATTCCTGGACGTTGTATGGCAGATGGTATTGTGACTGCGTCGGAGGTCTGTCGTGAATGGAAGAGATCTAGGAAGAAAGGTGCGATTTGGAAGATCGACTATGCGAAGGCATGTGATTGTGTCAGCTGGAAGTTCCTGTGGGCGTCGCTTGAGAAGAAGGGATTTCCTCCTCTTTGGGTGGACTGGGTTAAGAGGTGTGTCACTACGTGCTCTTGCTCGGTGGTGGTCAGTGGAAGTCAGGAGGGGGGCTGGTTCCAACCGTAGAGGGGGGTGCGCCAGGGATGCCCTCTTGCTCCCCTTTTGTTTGTTTTGGTTGATGATTGTCTTGCGGTTTTATTTCGGCGGGCAGTGGAGGAAGGTTGGTGTGAGGGGTTCACGTTGGGGGACATCTCCGTCCCGATTTTGCAATATGCGGACGACACGCTGATTTTTTTGGGGGGGACGGAGGCACAGAACCACAATGCTGCTGTCCTGGTGGACGTGTTTGGATGTCTTTCTGGCTTGCAAATCAACAGGCAGAAGTCTGTACTGGTAACTCTTGGGATGCAGGAGGACGAGAGGATCCGGTTGGCTGAGTGGGCGGGCTGCCCCCTTGGTGCATTACCCATCTCCTACTTGGGTTTGCCTTTGGTCGACGGCAGACTGAGGAAGTCCGACTGGGACTGTGTTCTTCGGAGGTTGGAGGAGCGGATGGAGGGGTGGAAGGCTGTCGCTTTGTCCAAGGGCGGGAAGCTTACCCTGCTCAAACATGTTCTTTCTGCGATTCCGATTTTCTTCTTCTCTACCCGCTTGATGCATGTTGGGGTTAGAAAGAAGGTGGAGGCTTTGATGAGATCTTTCTTCTGGTCTAGTGGAAAGCAGGATAAGAAGGGGTTGTACCTGGTGGCTTGGAGGGATCTTACTCTACCCGTTTCCGAGGGCGGGTTGGGGGTCAGGGATGTCGATTATATGAACAGGGCATTGCTTGCGAAGTGGGTCGTGCGCATCTGGGGCCCGTCGGACTTGCTGGTGGTGCGGCTGCTGAGGAAGATTTATGGGGTCTCGGGCGAGTTGGTGGCGGCGAGGCGGCGTCATGAGTCTTCGCTGTGGAGTGGGATCCGGGCGGTCCTGCCAGCTATAAGGCCTCTTCTTCGCCACGGTTGGGAGATGGGCTTCTCTTCAGATTTTGGCATGATGACTGGACGGGAGAGGGGCCCTTGGGGATCTGTTTCCCAAGGTTGTTGGCGTTGGCTGTGGACAAGGAGGCACGGGTGGCGGAGGTGGTGAACTCTGGTACTTGGACTCCGAGGTTCGCTGCGGTTCTGTCTGAGCAGAGGATGCAGGATTTTTTGCAGATGCTTTCGGAGATTCCCTCTGCCGGGGAGTTGTCGGGGGGGGCGGAATATTTTGAGTGGGTGGAGGGTAAGTTCTCGGTTAATAAGGTGTACCGGAGGTTGTGTGCTGGAGGGATGGAGCGTGACGAGGACCTATGTGTGGATCTGAAGATTATTTGGGCAGCAAAGATTCCTACTAGGGTTAAGGTGTTCCTCTGGTGTCTGCGACGGGGTCGTCTGTGTGACAAGGTCAGAAGGGGAAGATTGCTGGGCGCGACGGACGTTCATTGTGACAGATGCGCGGATGGCGTGGAGGACGCGAATCACATCTTCTTCGGTTGCAGGTTGTCGGTGGAAGTCTGGGAGTCCTTGGGGTTGCCATGGGTTCAGTCTTCCTGTGCGGATCTTTTTTGGGGATCTATTCGAGCGGTGGAGCCGGCTCCACTGGTGATGTTTCCAGAGTTTTTGTGGTTCTTTGGGCTATATGGCTTGGTAGAAATGATGTCATTTTCAAAGGGCAGCGTTTTTACTATGAAAATGTGGTGGCGCAGTGTAACGCTTTGTACAACTTCTGGGTATCCAGTTGATGTAACTTTTTGCATATCAATGGAATTTGTGGTGTGGTGACTCCCATCTTGGGAGTGCTCCCCCTTGTTTTTATTCAAAAAAAAATAACGATAATTAGCAAGAGTAATATATTGAAGTGATGAAGTCAAAGTAAAAAAATTGAAAGGGAAAAATTGTATGAAAACATTCAGAGGAATACGTAAGTTAACCATAAAATTCAAACCAGGTGAGATGTGCTGGTTGGGTGTATACCAAACTAGTTGGATTGTCTGACTAGCAATCTCAACTCTTGTATATTCAAACACTGACCCCCTCAAAGAGCATGGTTGAACCGACTAACTAAGCTAGTAGGCCAAATTTGGCATCTTTGATGAAGGGTATATTTGTGTAATTTTATTCATTTTGGAGCATACTCCGTTCAAGTAACTTGGAAGAGTCGGAATCAAATAACACATATATAATAGAAAGGCAATGGAATATAGTCGAGAATCCATTTCACTGAATTACAGTGTGGTGAAGCATTTTTCCATTATAAGTAGGGTCGGCTACATGGATTCTTGCTCAAATCCATGTTGAAAAATCCAACTATTTTTTACACTGGACGTCGACTACCTAACGCAACCCCCACAAGGAAGAATTTGAACACTGGTCTTTTGGGTCGTAAGCATACTGTACTATCACCAGAGAATTTAAGGGGGGGTTTCACTGAATTACAATGACAATAAAAAATTAACAGCAAAAAAAGCAATCAGATCTCATGAGTACCAAGATAATCACTTCTAGAGTCAATTTTTTGCCAGAATTAGGAAAACAACCTGCGTGCTGTCTTGAATGTATCAGCAAGTGCAGCAGAAGCCTTCTTATCTAAGGACATTAATTCATGACAGCTATACTCAACTACATGTAACCCCAGCTTATGAGCAAGGTACCTAATTGTGGTTCTTTTTCCACATCCTGTGTAAAATGAATAATCATCACTAAAAGGAATTAGTATTAAAGAATGATAAGAAAAGAATCTTTCCCATTACATTCAGTACTACGAGAATGCAAAGCACTCTAACCTGCAGGACCCATTACAAGTATGGCGACCCGGAATTTCGATGATAGGGCAGATGGGCATAAAGCAGGTGCAACAATGGATGCCAAGCTCTGTAAAACAGCTCCTCGCAAAGGTGTAAACTCATTTGAATTCCCAGACAATATGTCGGGAAGAATAGAAGAAGCCACACTCCCACCAAGCACAAGAGCTGTTTGTTTGCAATTTACAAGAAGAGATGGTTCACTTGATGGTTCCATTGCTATGGTCTGACAAAAGAAAGTTGCATCAAAACAAAATCATTGTACCAAAGAGAACACCATGTAATTACTAATTTACTCCTATCAATTGATCATCACATAAAAGCTTATGGATCAAGCAACCTAACCTCTTTCAAAAGAAAGGTATATCAACATTAAGTCATTTAGTTATTGCCCCCTGCAAATGTGACTAATGTAATGTGCATACAAGCTTTGGGACTACCGATCAAACATGAATACTTTCTATGGAATGAAAGTGTGGCAAGATCTAGTTTAAATCAAATCAGCCATACCTAACTTCCCAAGCAATCACAACTAGTTTCTCACACAACTTTACGGAAAAGCAACCAGGTAAATGTATACCTTAAAGAAGATTAAATTGGCAGAGTCATTGGAAGTCTTCTGGCTACAAGCAACACATGCCTCAGACTTGCAGTTCCAGTTTATACGAACACAAAAGATATCACCTCTTGCAAGAAGCCTGTCAACTTCAAAGTACTCACTCAGTGCTGCATCAATCATTTCCTGCCGTTCCTCGTCTTCAATTGGGGAATTACCCTTGAGTGAGCCAAGCATACCACATTCTGGAATTTTTATATACGAAACCCTCAAGTGTGAAGCATGCTTGGGTAACTCTAACCATGGTAAAAGTGCAATATCTATGGAACTGGATGTTCTTCCCAACTCAGTGTCATTATCATCAAAAAGATGCGTGAATGATTCACGGCCCTCTTGAAGATGCAACTCAATGCAAGAAAGGTGCAGACCCATGTTAAATGCTAGTAGTGGATCAAGATAAGCAATTTCCGGATTTACGAAAAATTGACAGTTTGGTCCCAGCTTATACGAGTACAACATGCCCATTTTACCGTCATGTGAAGATGACTGAGACCGACTTGGGTATTCTTTGGGTACTCTCGGCCTGTCCAATGCAAGAACTCTAGCAATTCTTTCTACGCTTGTTCTGACATTCCTGACAATAACCTAAAAATGATTAGGTATATGATGTTACCAATGAAGCCATTAAAAATTTGTGCATATTTAGCCACCAAACAGAAAACTGCCTCAACAGATAAATAACAAGCTGTCAAGGAAAGACCATGGCTCGAAATTTCGGCGATTTGCAACCTTTTCGATTCACATGCCATTCTTTCACATTTAAGTGTCGCGATAACCAAAATTTTCGCCGGAATGAGCACTCCGAGATGGTCAAACTCACCAGCGAGCCCGAAGTCAGCGACAAACTCTTAAGGACGGAAACGGAAACCCCAACCTCGGCGGCGCCAACGCCTGATTCGCGGCAAAGGATTCCGGCCTTCAAGAGGACGACTTTCGAGGGCTTGCGAGGCTCCAATTGGTTCCCCGGGGAGCAATCGGCGGCGCCGGAGCCGTCGAGGCGGAGAATGGAGTCGACGAGTGCTCTGGTGGAGGAGAGAACGAGCGGCCTCCGCCTCTCTGGCGCCATTTTGGGGAGCTGAGAGCAGTGGGAGTGCGAAATTAGGGTTCAACGTGTGACGTCGAGGAGAAGGGAAAAGGAAGCGGCCTGTAGCCGGTAGGTGTGACCGGAGTAGGACGAGCAGCCTGGTGTCGTTCTTTCGTCTTAACGGTTAAAGATAAGGTTAGGAAAAGATTGATCTGTACCCCAAATTGTATTTAGTTGTGTGCTACTTGAGTTGTAGATGAGCAAATGGATACTTTCAGGATATATTTATCACATTCATTGTGTTTAGTCGTGTATCTATCAGTTGTTGGACTTTGAGGCTTTGTGGAGGCTATATAAGAAGCTCCAGACCTCCTGTAACCTATCAACCCTTTGAAGCGTTCTCTCGTGGTTTCATCTCGCTCCTTAAGAAATAAAGTTCCACGTTAAATACCGGTACTAATAACTTTTATTTCTTTATTCTCTAATACGCTTTCGCATTCCTATTTTCTAACAGAACCAATGTCAACCCAATCAATGTTATGGGATGAAGTTGGGGTGATTTTCTCATTACAAAGTAAGGAGACAATCTAGAAGGACTGTAAGTATACTTGTGATTGTATGTGTCAAAAATCCCCCTTAAAAATGTCCATATGATCATGAATGACAGTCGATGATACAATTCCCATTTACAACTTCAGTTTCTCTATAATAATGATATTACAACAACTGGTATCCAATAAAATCTCACATCCACACTAAAGAAACCCCAGGATATCTGTTTGTCAGGATCCACTAAAGTTTTTTAGTTTTTAAAAAACAAAATCTATCAGGGCTAATAGCTTTTTAATTAGTCAGGGGGAGCTCTACAGAAGTTTTTGACATCTTAAGGGTTGGGACACTTCAATCATGTCTTCTTGTATGCATCCAGATCTGGTATAGATCAAAACCTTAGGGAGTTTCATGACATAGAAAATAGAAAAACAAATAAGATAAATACTCGGATCAAGTTAAGAGTTTGAGGTATGTAACCAAAAAAACTACTTTATTTCATAGGAAAGGTTGCATACGGGCCTTCCATCTCTTCAGAAGCTCTTCTGCATATCTCATTCCATAGAAATCGCCAAAGTACAGCGATCTTTGCAACAATTGTAAGCAAATATGTGCTTACGTTTTTTAGGTCCAATGTAAAACATTTTTGAATGGGATTGTAAAAAGGCAAATCCAATTTAGAAATATATTGAATGTGAAATCACGTTTACATAAAATATGATTCATGAGATTAGGGAACTCAAGGGTTAAAGAGAGGTTTCCATACTTTTTCATTGAAGTTTGATGGTTTCCTACCATGTTAAAAGAGGGAGTTCAATAGTTTATTTGTGTCCGTCCATATTCCCCCGGGAAGGAAGATTGCGAAAAAAATTTCTCGTTGCTTTTATATTCACGCAATACGTTTTTATCTTATTTTTTGCAGTTAGTTATTTCTTGTAGATATCGCGTGTTGTGTTCATTTTTTTGGCATTCATGAACTGTACTATACCACTAGTATGCTCAAATTAGACTAAAACCAACAACAACGATATACTCCATCGTGTTTGTATCATATTACTTGAACATTGTATTTCAACTTTGACGCAGAAAATAACTCTCAAATTCATGCAACAATTATTCATCAATTAAAAAATAACACATAATCAATGTCAAATTTATTTGTTGTGATATTTTTTAACCATCAATTAAAAAGTACGAATCATACAATTTATTTGTTGTGATATTTTTTAACCATGCTCAAACTAAAAAAATAACATACAAATATATTATACTCATTAAAAAATTAATATAACACATAATCAATGTCACATCACATTTATCATTCTAGCCCTCTCCAATCCTCCCAGCTAGTCGTATCCTTATCCGTTTTCAAATACGAATGTGGATACGAATATTGATGAATATGAAAATTGTGTTACTGTATCCTTAAAAACGGATACGAATATAAAATAAATGTGAATCAGGTATGAATAATAACAAGGTATGAATAATAACAGAAATATTTTGATAGA
This sequence comes from Ottelia alismoides, assembly GCA_037367405.1. Classification (NCBI taxonomy): domain Eukaryota; kingdom Viridiplantae; phylum Streptophyta; class Magnoliopsida; order Alismatales; family Hydrocharitaceae; genus Ottelia; species Ottelia alismoides. The sequence continues at coordinate 23,750 of JAZKJV010002508.1, read as the reverse complement.
ATAACAAAAATATACATGTTTAAGATGGTTTACACATAAAATAGATATACTAAACACATTATTTTCATAACAATTATATCAACAATGGTGAACACATACATAAAATGTTGTTACGTACATTTATAGATAAATATATTAATATACTTATGTACAAAAAAGGATATACGAATACAGATGTGAATATTAACGAATGTTAAAGTGATATTCATATCTGTGTCCATTTTAAAACGAATACGAATACAAATGTCAAAATATATATAAAACGAATACGATAACGGGTCGGATACAAATATATTCATATTCGTTTTCATCCCTACTCCCAACCATCTAAACAACTACTATTCGGAAGATGATACCCCGATCCAACCCAATCCAGTTACCAAACAAGCCTTGTCTTGTGGCTCTGCATGTGAGTCCATATTTCTTTGTGTGTCATAAGTATCTTAAAAACACTATATGATCAAGAGTACTTGATATTTCATTATTTCCATCCAAGGATACCCTTTTATAAGTGCACCATATATCGTTTAACACGACACCATTTACATTTAGGATTTTTAGCCTATCCCTCGTCATTCAAGCCTATAATGTCACACCATATATTATCAAATAACAATCCATTCTTTTTTAGTCCATATTCCTTTTTTCTTTTCTTATGTGGCAAATAGATGGAGCGACTGGAAATCGTTCATTTTGATGGGATTTAACGAATGGAACATTTTTACGGGGTAGGCTTTTAACATGAGACAGACTTGTGTGATTTGTACAGTCAGCTGACCCGGTTTGCTCGCGGTATTTGGGTGAGGTGGAAGATGCAGGTCACTTTTTCTTCGGATGTGAAAGCTCAACGAAGGCATTGGAGTTATTTGGGAACCATGCGATTTGTGTAGATCGTGTTTGTGACTTCTGGGAATCCATTGGAGCAAACTGGATTGGTTCGGAGAGGGAAAGGTTGGGCGCTTTAGCTTCGATTTGGGCAATATGGTTTGTCAGGAATGGTGTGATTTTTCGTCAGGAGCGATGTTATGGAGAGAACATTGTCGCGCATGCTCGAGCGTTAGCGGAGCATTGGAACTTGTAACCTCATTCATGTATCTAACCTGTACACAGACGTGTATTCTTTCTGGTGATTAATGGTGAAGTTTTTGGGCACTCATCTATACGGTGAGGGCCCTTTTTTCTTTCAAAAAAAACAAATGGAACATTTTTTATTGGAAGAGATATTCCGCTAATATAAGTACATGTTGTCAGTTTTGATAATTTAAAGTAGAGTAAATTACAAAAAAGTCCCTAAAATATACATCTGATTTCAATGTCATACATGAACTTTAAAATGTAATAATGTGGTATCTGAACTTTCAAATTTGTCTCAATGTGGTCCTTCGTCATAGAAATTTAGACGATTATTTCGTCATTTTAACCTTAAATTTCAATAGTCAGGGATCACATTGAGACAAAATTGAAAGTTAGAGTACCACATTGTTACTTTTTAAAGTTCGGGTATGACATTGAAATCAGATGTATAGTTCGTGAACTTTTTGTAATTTACTCTTTAAAATACTAGACAGAATCGGGTACTCGTGGAAATCATCGGGTCACCAAGTGATCTTATTATGATAAATCAAGGCTGATCACGATAAAACATGTCGACCAGGTCGGATATCCACCCCATGAACATTGAAATTAGCATTTACAATATCCTACGTCATTAGATGCGGTATAAAAATTGCAGATCATATCTCTCAGTATGTATGCATGTATACTAATGATTGTTTAAGCAAATTATACGGAAGATCCTAATGTTTGGGCAAAAAGGATCCCGGTAAAAGGTATGACATTTCATGGCCATTCTTCCAATTATATTATTCGTATTTTGCTAGAGAAATTAGTTTGCTTTTTGGGAAATTGAAAAGTTGATATGATACACGTTTGATTCCAGATTTTTTATAATTGGTATTTGGATGCAAGAAAGAAACAGTCACAACGCAATCTTTACATTACTAAAAAAGTATCTCCCTGAATACTGCTAAAAAGGCTATTTCTGAAGCTTCTTCACATTAAGTATTTTGTAATTGGTTTCTGCGTAAAATACGTCGACTGTGCAGTCGTCCACTTTCAATTTAGCAAGTCAGAAATATAAAATGATCTCCTCGAACTCGGACGTAAGATCCAGAAAATCTCGCGGCGGCAGATTGGGCAGCGGTGCTGATGAGGCGAAGTGCCACATGATCTCGCGGCGGCAGAGCGGGCAATGGTGCTGCACGTGGAACCACCTCTCCAAGCACGTCACATGAAGAACATGCGAACACGTCAGCCTCACCGCCTCCTCCCGCTCCTTGAACTCCTCCAGGCATATCGCACAACATGCCGTACTCTCCTCGTTAATCTCACCATCCTCGCCGAACCTAATCTTCCTCACACCCTTCTCCACAATTGCCAAAGGCCCACCGAGACACAGCTCGATCGCCTCGGCCTCCACCGGCACGTACGTGACGAACCCGAACAAGATCTCGATGTCCGGTCCCTTCACGGAGCCCGCAAGTCGGGTGACTCGATCCGCAGCCTCGTCAAAGTAGATGTGGTTCTCGGACGAGGAGGGGTACTTGTTCTGGATTACACGGAGGGGCTTCGCGGCCAGCTTGGGGTCGGCGATGGGGCGATATGTGCTGGTGGTCTTCTTGCTGATGAGGCGTGCGTTATCCCAGAACGGAATCGATGCCGCGACTTCTCCGGTGGAACTGGAGGAGACTACGAGCGTCGGGATCTCCACACTGTAGCGGTCAATATGGAGCATCGGAGGTCTGGACATTGGGGTTCCCAGAGGGTTCATTCGGAAGGTGAAGGATCTCCGCATGGCGCTCATTGGGGACTCATGAACAACGTCGAAAAGTTGGAGTTTATATAGTTGGATGTGACTTGTTAATATTCCTTTGAAGATTGGGAAGAACTCCGGATTACGAATTTACGATATTGTGTTCTTCCTATTGGGACTAGGACTCCTAATTAGAGTTTAGGATTCTGTGTTCTTCCTATTTTCGTCAATATCCTAGGGATCCATCGGGCAATGAGGGATCTGGGCATTGGACTCATGGATTTGACTAAGAACAGATTGATTAGTTTGGGTTTGTTGTTATATAGTTGGACTCGGAATGGGAGTCATCCATACTGTTCATAGGATTAAGACTTTTAACCGCAAAGATTTCAAACGCTGAAAAAGATAATTCTTGTTCAAAATGTGTATTTTTTACACAGATTCCCTGTGGATGTGACGATCGTGCCCTTAATTCTACAAATGTTAATTTATAGTACTAGCATTTACATGCTTTTTGTTAAGTTGCTTTCATTGAATTATTGAGTATAATCTGACTTTTTTATCATTAATCTGACTCTTTCATAAGTAGATTTTTTTGCAATAACATACAAGGGAAACAAATACGAAAGTTGTTCGCTAAATGACTATGTGAACAGTGAATTATTTGATAATATTATGTATTTATTCCATCCTACTGATTGTTGTGAATGGGTAATTATCCATGCCATAGAAGGTATTAAATTGATATCCATCTAATACATTATTTTATGTTCCCAACTATCCTAAAAATCCACGCGAGGTGACAATATTATTTGTTTATTTAAAAGAAAAGTGATATGTAGTTCAATACTATGTGATTATGTATAAGTATTTGCAAGATATGGATTCAATTCAGAGTATTCGATTTTGAAAAAGTATACCTTGAAGTCTAAAGATACCTATGAGGGATTTTTATATTTTTGTCCTGCTGCGATCTCATAGTTACATTTTTGCCTCTACCGTTTTGCAATAATACTTGTGTGCCCCTACCTTCTTGTACTTCTAAAATTTATTTGTCCAGAGGAACAATGCACACCTGCAAATTCCCATCATTTTGGGATGAGAGACAGCACATGATCAAGATAAAGTGTAACGCAATCTTTCTTAACCGAACATCTGTTAGAACAATGTTTTGGTTCATATAATAGAAAATTAAACTTATAGAAGAGCATTAAATTGTTAACAGTGAAAGAGACAGGGACACATGTGTTATTACATAAGAAATAGGCGCAAAAGTGTGACTATGAGATCTTGGAAGGGCGTAACTTAAAAAATCCTAATTATTATTAAGTGAAACTTGGGTTAAATATATTAGAATAAATACAGAGTAAAGAGAAAAAAAGTATAAACATCACTTAATTATACATATAATAGAGAAAAGGGAACCTCCATCATGATGCATGTAACTTACCTACTTATGTCCCTTTTCTCCTCTATTTTTTTTATATTGTTAAATGAATCCTTGGTATATTTAGATCACAATATATAACCATGTCATCATTCAAATTTCAGCTTAATTCGAGACTTCTAACTTATCCATCAAGATGATTAAATTTTAATTATCTTAGAATTGCTGAAATCGACCCCTCCCGATGGACATTAGGAATATTTATTTTCCTTGAAAGTTGAAACGCACATTCCTCTTAATATTCTTTGTATATCTCCCATGGATTCATTTCAAAAAAAATATAAAAAATAGAGGAGAAAAATAGTCATCGTCAGAAGGGAGAAAGAACGCCGGAGGCTAGAGAAAACAAAGATCGAAGCTCAACATCGCCGTATTCTTGGGAGTTCTTCCAAGGACCTCGACCACCATCCGATCTAGAACACAATCCATATTTAATCTGGGTCTTCCATTCGAGTTGAAGCGTTGTGTCCCAACCGTTGTCAGATCCACTATGAGTCGTTAAGAGCGGGAATCCGAAGACCCCTCCGCCTTTGTGTATTTAATTAATAATTCTGTAAATATTTAAGTAAGAAGTATATTTTGTGGAAAATTTGCAAAAGAACCCCTGCACTAATTCCAAATTTCAACTATGTCCATTGTCATGTCATCTCACGTAGTCCCCCACGTGATTGGCCAAATTGCATGTATGCCCCTCCAGCTATTATAATTTATATTTAGTATAAAAAGTTGCATTTTAGTTCAAAAACTTGTGGTATTTTTGCGTAGATCCCCTCACCTTTTATTATTATTGCATAAATACCCCTGCAAGCTTATGTATTTACTTACTTGCATTTTATTTTTGTATAAATAGTTATTGTTCTCCAACAATTATGCAAAAATAGGAGAAAGTGTCTAATTGTATGCTCTTTCACATAGTATATTTCTCTTAGCATATTTTATGCGTTTTCAATTTATTGAAGATCAAAAGGAGCCTTTATATCCCCTATTTAGCTTGAAAAATACAAAAAATATATATAAACATCTTTAAATTTCCAAAGAAATTAGTTAGTGTTTATTACTATATCTTATAACTCCATACCAAAAATAATAAAAAATACAAAAGAAAAACACAAAAAAGAAAACCCATTCTAACCTTAAAAATATAAAAAAAAATCCCAAAAATTGAAAAAACATTTTATGTCTTGTATATATTATTACATACTAAAATTACTTTTGAGAAATTTTGGATTTATTTGATATTTTTTAATTCTCAAAACAATCCGATCTATTTAGTTACTCCCTGATTTGGATTATCTTGGACTTTAAAAATATAAAAAAATAAAAAAACACTAAAAAAATCATAAAAACGTAAGAACTTTTTAATAACATAAAAATACTTTATTTTATAATTTTTTACTATATATGCCTATATTTATAAATGGAATACCCTATATAGTATTTATATGCATATATATATAGTTATATATAATTAGTATTATTATTAATTATTATAAATACAATAAATATTTTTAAATCCTTTAAAAATAAAAAGGGGTAGTTTTTATTTGTATTTACTATTTTTACATTTTTATTATATATTACATTATATGGATTTATTTATATACATATATATACTTATTATATATTCTAAAAAGAAAAGAAATCAAAAATCTGAAAAATATAAAAAGAAAATAAAAATTATAAAATTAAACAAAAGAATATAATAAAAAATCTTAAAATTTTAAATAAGAATAGGTAAGATCTGATTTTTAATTTTAATTATTTACAATAAAAACTAGAGACTAGACAACTATCTTATCAACGTAAAGGAATTTCAATCTTTATTATTATTTTTAAAAAACTAAGTGAATGACATGGAAATGAAATGCAATGTTGGAAAACTACAGTATTATAACTGGAAAAATAAAGTAAATGAAACGCGATAAATGCAACTTTTTGTGGGAATGCCAAATATAATTCTTATAAAATCTAAAAAACAACTACAATTACACAAATACATCTATGATCTATATAAAGGAATAATACATGTCCTAACTAATAAACTCTGCCTACACCAACCTTTAGCTTCTTATAATCACAAGTTGCTTCCTTAAGTTTGACTCTGAGACTTAGTCAAGTCAAATAAATAATTTATTTTGCACAAGAGAGATCTGTGTGCTACAAACCGAGTTAATCAAATCACTAACATGTCAGCTATACATATCCATAGTTCGGCTGCTAATGATGGTAATAGCAACAATAATGACCTAAAAGCAATTATGCAATGTTTATCAAAATCACAAAATATGTATAACAATCCGTGAGGTTAATTCCGTTATAAACCATGATCCATGAAAAAAATCATATCCAATTACATCACTACCATTACACCATTACAGTCTTTGTAATTACACCATGATTGTTATAGTCTTACTAACTCTACACTGCTGCCCTTTTGGACGGGAGCGAGTGTGTAATAGAGTGAGATTGGGTTGTGGCGCGATTACAAAAAGGGATTCTTCACAGATACCTTGTATACTTTCAATATTACGTATATAATCTTTCATAATCATGAATTATATCCAGAATTGTGAATTGTGTTTAACTCTTACATGACATAATCCCATGGTAACTTCCATCCGTTTTTTCGTTAACTATGATGGAATCCGTCAAATATTTAAACATTCCACTCTTCAAGTTCACTTTATTTACAAAATGATGCCGCACTCCTCCATCTTCCTCCTCCCCGTCAGTGATTTGGGTCCGCCCGCCCTCTCCCCCCATTGCCCCTCCTCTGACACCGCATCGCCCCACAGCAGGTGGAAGGCATAGTAGGCAGAGCCTTTGGGGTCCATCACGAGTGTGCTTACGGTGGCGTGATGGTGCTTGAGCGTGCGATGATGGAGAGCCACCTCTGGCACTTCTTTGGCCATCAAGGGCCCATGCGTGGACTCGGTAGTCGGCGGAGGTAGCATAGACGGTGCTTAGAGCATCTCGAGAGAACTACAACATCAAGAATTCTCCCCAAGCTTCACCAGGAAGGAGAACTCCATCTCCCCTTTGGAGCTCCTTGATCACCACCGGTTGTTGTGATTTCATCTACAACCACCTCTCTACAGAAGCAACACCACAGCTCACCTAGTTTCATAGTAGTTGTCCCCTACTTCAGCTTTATCCCTAGTGCCCCCTTCATCTTCGCTAGAGGAGGAGCAAACATGTTCTTCGCCGGCTCTTGATTTTCCCTCTTTTAACTCTAAAAGTTGAGGTCCAGTTCCTAGTTCTCCCAATTGTGGTCCCTTCTCGCTCCTTTGTGCATCAATCCTCCCTTCCAGAAGAACAACGTTTTCGTGGGCGGGGACGAAACTGACGTAGTGGAATCCATCCTAGGAGGCAGATGGCCAGAACCACACATGCAAGTTTCCCTGCATATGGCTCGCCTTTTGTTTTTTTTGCCGAGTGCCGCACAAGCACCTACAATAATTTTCCTCTACTAGGCACTTCCATGAGATGAGAACTGGAGGCATCCTCGTATGCTCGACATCTTTTGCCTTGGTTTAGGTACCAGACTACTCCTATGGCTGACATGTCAACCCCGAGGAGATACCCCCCCCCCCATTCACTCTGATCGAAGGGACATACCCCACCCACTTCTCCGACCTATCTCCTCCCTCCGTTGGAGTTCATCCAGGGTGATCCTTTTCTCTCACGTTCGAGTATTTGCTCCTTCTTTAGGTTGGTGGAGTCATCTTCGGGCTTATTTGTATCTGTATAGTACCCGGACCCTTGTGCCCCATACTGCACTGCCGACCTTATGAGCTGACAACTCAAAATGAACCTTGGTTTTAAACCAAGCCTCCTTCTACACCTTGCGACGAGACACGGACATTCCTCACGATGTTATTCCCTCCGGGAACTTCTCATGTTAGGTTAGGGGAACATCTAATGTGTGCCTTTCACTCACTCCCCTCTATTCGAAATATGCCTTTCTAGGAGAATTATGATTTGCATCTCAAATGGTCCATTACGGGGTCTATCGATCTTATTCTCATTGTGCGCCTTGCGAACACGTTTGGATCCACGAGAAATCCACTGAGGCGGTAGGTTCTAAAATGACGTTAGCATGCTCCATTAAGAGGAGGCGACAGTGCATATGGACGAAGTTGTGGGGGAGGGTGGAGCGGAGGAGGCGATGACAAAGGTGGGGAGGGATGGGAGGAGGAAGGTGGGGCGGAGCGGCTGGGAAAGGGGTCTAGTTGTAGGGAGTGGAGGGTGTAGGGGAGGGGAAGAGGTGGTTGGAGGGGCTAAAGGGGAGGAGGGTGTGGGGAGGGGGGGTTGGGTGCATTTTTTGGATGTTATTGATAGCCGTTGGATTGAATATACGCTAGATTAACTCAAGGGTGTGGTTGGGTTAACGGACTAAACTAATGGAGGGGTATGTCTGTAAGATGGCATCATTATTCAGGAATTCAGGTGTAATTCACAAGTATGGAGGGTTATGTAAGTAACATTAAGACCTCGTTCGGTTGGGGGGTTAACCCCCCCTCCCCCCCAAACCCACCCTTTTTATCACTTGTGGGCCCACTCCCCCTCTATTTTTTTATACATCAAATAAATCACTTATCTTTCATCAAATCCATCAAAAATATTATATTATACCATCATATCATCTGAAATTATAAGCTACTCAACTTTTACTCTTTTTTCCAAACATAAGTACAATCACAATACAATAACTACTCACTTTTCCAAACTTCAATACAATTACATCACAACAAATCCACCCAACCCCTAACACTCTATCCAAACACAAAAGCACAAAATCGATTTACCCTCCCTCAGTTTAAGAGGGGCTAACCCGAGAACCAAGCGTACATAAGAGTATATTATACAGGATTTGGGTGTGAAAATCCTACTAAAATTATAAAGAGTTATGATACAATTGAACAAGATTTAGGAATTAAGTGTAAAAATCTTATTTAACAAAAGAGATATAATTATAACATTTGAACAAGATTTAGGGGGCGTTTGGTTGGGGGGTTACCCCCACTTTCGGTGGGTTACCCCCCAAACCCATATTCCCAACCCATTAGTGGAGCCCACTCCTTTCCCATCAAAAAATATATATATTATACTATTATATCATCTAAAAATCATAAAATACTCAACTTCTACTCACTATTTCAAACTTCAATACAATCACATCACAACAACCACCCACTTTTTCAAATTTCAATACAATCATATCATAATAACTACTAAATTTTTCAAATTCCAATACAATCACATCACACAAACCCTCCCAACCCTTAACCCACCAACCAAACACACAAACACAAAACCGGATTATCCACCCGTGAATAACCCACGAACCAAACGCACCCTTAGAGGTTAGTGTAAAATCTCATTTAACAAAGAGGTATGATTATAACATTGCAATGTGAATAATGTGATCCGTTTGGATATAGATCCCAACCTCAGCATGTGTCACCTTAATGTAATTTCATTAAATATAAACCAAAGCGTCACATTATTATAACCACTCCCCTCTTCTCCCGTCAACAGCCAAGAAAAAGAAGAAGAAATCGAACGTTCCCAAATCGTATCAAGAACAGGCACCGCAATTCCACTGACCTCCTCGTCCCGCCTCCCTCCCCGGTCGATGGAAACCCCAAGCTTGTGATCTTCCCCATTCTCGAAGGAGGGAGCGCCATGGATCCCGAGCAGACCTACCTGAGGGTCCACGCTCGGGTCACCGGGATGCTGTCGCAGCTCCTCACCCCGCGGATCCGCACCGCCCTCGAGTACATATACCTCTCGATCGCCGTCGCGTCCTTCGCGCTCCTCGTCGTCATGCACACCAATTTCGTGCAGCAGGTAGGTCCAATAGGATATAAAACTTGTTTTTTGGAGAAAGATGGATGATCGTTTTGGAATTGCGGTGAATTTGTTGTTTTTCTAATCAGGGTTTTGTTGGTAACGGTATCTTCGTCTATTTGGATGGGTTTTTGAATGTTCGGTGAAGCTTAGAGTTGATGGAATGGTTCATTGTAAGAAGTGCTGGGGGATTGAGTTAGTTAGGAGGTGAGCCGATCAATTATTGATGATATTCTCTATGAACGAGCGGCGTATGCTCATTCAAGTGTATGGATTGCTGTAAGGTGTTCGAAAACTGTTGAAGCTCATGTTATTAAGCAGTAATCCTCTAGGCATACAAGATTTCTTCTGCGATTTTTCTATATTGTACTATTTCTGGAATGCCATAGCCTCTCTCCTTTAAATTAACCATTTCCTCACAACAACTTGTCTAATCATTTGATTCCATCAATATGGTCATATTCGTACTCTCTGTATTTTTTCCCTCCTAATTCGTTTATAGATGCAGGCTCTCGGATGCCTTTTCAGGTATTGTAGATCTTCTTTTAATCATTTGCAATGAGATATGCCTATATTTGAAGAAATAGATTTTGGATAGTCATCCATGACTTCCTTTGTCATTCGAAATGTAATCATGTATATTTTAGACACCCTTATAAACTTGCCTAATATACATGTATGCCATTCTATTAATTTTCAGTTACGAAACATAAGTAAATTCAACAATCATCTTCAGAAAAGTCGTATACAACCCCCCACACCCGCCATCCCCCGTAACTTCAACTTTTCTATTGACAAATTAGAAGAGATGTTTACATGCAACCTTCTCCCCTTCAATTCCTTACTTGCACCCTTTTCCTTCCTCCTTGTTGCTCCCACCATCACATCATCTCCTCCTCTATTCCCCCCTTCACCCACTAGTTCCTCCCCGTTAACAATATCAACCATTGCTCTTTTACCTTCATAAAAATTCTTTAAAGTTCTTTTACCTTTTCCACCTTGATTGTGATCCCCATCCCTCCTATTCCTTGAACTTCATGCATTACCAATTCTGAGCTCAAATTTAGTGGAAAGTTCCAACCCACTCTTGGTTGTTAGTGGTGGTTAATGCAACTTCCACCACCATCAAGATCACAATCGAGACCTGAGTTGATTCTCTTACTTCCTCTCCTTTAACATCTTCAATGTGCTCGTCACCTTTACCCCATTCTTACATGTCACAACCACCCAAAAGGCTTCTCCCACTTTAAGAGGGTCGGATTCTTGCTCAAATCCATCTTGAAAGATCCGATTACATTTTATGCTGGTTGTTTAGCTACCTAACGCAATCCTCATCAAGGGAGGATTTAAACCCTGGTTTTTGGAGGGTAGCACACTGCTCTACCATCGGGCCATTGAAATGGTTGTACACCTCGATTGCACAACCACCAAAAATACCAACTGTTGAGATATTATTTTTCTTTTATATTATTTATGTAATTTCTTTTATTGTTGTCTTCTACTTGTAATTTGCCCAACCGGTTTCTCTCCTATACAGAGTAGGGCCTCTCTATAATGTAATTCATTCTTTCATCTCTACATGGTATCGGAGCGACTGTCCTAGATCGAAGCCCAAACTTAATCCCCTACCCAACCACCAGTCCTACCCTCCATGCATCATCACCGTCGCCCTCCACGCGGTAGTACCGCCACCCTCCATCATCCACACGGCACCGCTGCCCTCTGCTGCTCTCTAGCGGCACTGCTGCCGCACAACAACAGTGCTCTCCAAGGTGGCAGCTGACGCTGCCAACAACGCCTAGCATCGCTCCAACACCACCTCCAGCTGTCACAGATGTGCTGCTGCAGTTTGGGTGGCGGCCAGCGCTACCGTCAGGGGTTTGCACGGCTACAACGTCGTCTTCGACTCTCCTCCGGGTTGCTGCGGTGGCTCGAGGGCATCACTAGTCCCTCCTCTGACTTTGTGCGACACCCGACAATCTGATTTAACCCTAAAACGGTCTGATTTTGATCGCAAAATGTGATTTGAGACATATAAATCAAGTTTTCCGGCCTTAGAGCGCACTGAAGATTAACAAGGATGATTGTGTGAGTCTACACGTACAACCAATCCTCCATATGATCGTGTAGACTCGCTCAGATCGCTCTACTTCCCATTAGAGTTCCATTTTCGACCGTTCTTCCATCATGTTAGAGACCAATGGTGATATTTTTTTTGTCCGGTGCCTTCAAGGGCCCGGCTCCCATCGTAAAGATGGATGTGACCAATTATGAGTTGTGGTCCATGCAATTTCTCACCTTCATGCAGTGCGATAACTAGGAGCACATCCTGACAGAGCCATAGCTGACAGATAAGACTGGGACCAATGCTTTTTGATAGCAAGATTACACGTATACGCATGTTTGGCTCTCCGAGACCCTCACCATGGGGATAGCCAATGATGTTATGAATCAAGCCACTACTAAGGCGATGTGCGACATTTTGGCATCCACCTATACTCAAGCGAAGAATGAGGCAAAGATTCTTCATTTTCAGTTCAACATTTACAGGGCCAAGCAGAATGACCGTCTTCTGTCACGTGTTTTACTCCTCACTCCATGGCTTGTTCGAGAAGCCTCACAATTTCATACCTATTACGGCATCTACATAGCAACATATGTCATACGGGGACTCTATGATGGTTGGAGTTTTCTTAGCAACGCTCGATCCTGAGTATGATGCGGCATGTGCATAGCTCCTCACTGGAGAAACAATACCTCCCGTGGAGGAGGGCTATAGTCGTCTCAGCAGGCTTTTTATTCCTCCTACTGCAACACCACAACCCTCCTCAATGATGGTCGCTCTCCCGGCAGAGGAGGGTCCACCCAATTCAGAGGATGTACGCCCCGTGGCAGAGGCGGTGGACGTCGGTGTGGTCCTTGCACTTATTGCCATCGGTCAGGACATTCGGAGGATACATGCTACCAGAAGCATAGATACCCTGCATCTTCTCGTGTAGCAGAACATATTAAGCCTTCAGAGACTCCTGCTTTCCAGGTTGATCCACGCCTGGATGATATTGTCTCTCGTATACGAGAAATCAGGACTCCTGTTGCAGGCACCACCACCACATATACAATAGCCGTAGCCAGAGCCTCTTCAAGCTTCTTAGGTATCGCTCACACTTTTATTGGTGGTAGTGCAGATTGACAGAGTGGATCATGGACTATGATGCATCCCACCATCTGTCTAGAGACAGAGCCCAACTGAGGTTCTATAGGACTATACTTCATGGTAGATGGGTTGTTATCGCTAATGGGATCCACTTACCCATTACAGGACAAGGGATGTGCATCTGACGCCATCTATGTGCCTTCATAATGTTTTATATGCCCCTGATTTTCAGATGAACTTAATTTCTATTAGTTAGATTACTAAGGATCTACATTGTTGTGCCATTTTTGATCATTTGTCTCTTGTGTTTCAGACATACTCATGGGTAGGGTGACTGGATGTGGCCGTGAGCAGCAGGGGCTCTATAGACTGGTCCAACCTCCTCATGCTGGTGTCTCCATTATTCCTACTGGACCAGTCTCCCCGTATCTGTGACACCTTCATTTTGGCTACCTTCCTCTATAGAAGCTGTGCCATGTCCTCCTACAGATTTCCACACGATCTTCCTTCCAGTGCGAGGCATGCCATCTTGGGAAGCATCACCGTTCCTCCTTTTCCATCTCTTCAGAGTCAAAGCAGTTCTCAGTCGTTTGAGCTCCTAATCACCGGGGACATCATTTTTTTCTGGTCACAGTTGATTTTTCTCGACTTTCTTGGATATTCTTATTGAAGAATAAGTCTGATGCTAGGTCTATTATCAAATCATTCATTAATGAGATAAGAATATTTTGCTACCAATGTCAAATATATACAATCTGATAATGCCTTGGAGTTCTGCACCTTACATTTTTCTGAGTTTCTTAGATCACTTGGCATTTTTCACTAGACCTCATGTGCTTTTACATCCCAACAAAACAGTATTGCTGATCGCAAACACCATCATTTACTTGATGTGACCAGAACCTTGTTGATCCAGAGTCGTACTCCTTACGCTTACTGGGGTGATGTGATCCTCACTGCCTGCTACATAGTGAACTGCATGCCTTCTTTCGTGTCGGGAGAGAAGATTCCTTTCTCCATTGTGTTTACCAAGAAGGATATGTTCTCCCTTATACCTCGCGTTTTTGGCTCGGTTGCTTTTATTCATGATTTCTCTCCAGGTAGTGACGAGCTCTCTCCCGGAGTTGTCTAGTGCGTTTTTGTTGGCTACTCTTGTACCTAGAAGGGATATCGTTGCTTTGATCCACTTCGACGGAAATACTTTGTTAGTGCTGACGTTACTTTTTTTTGAGTCTGTCATGCATTTTTCCCCTACATGTGACATACTAGCCTCATCAGATTCTGACGTAGAGATCTACATGCCTCCACCTCCTACTATCATACCACCACCTACTCCTGCTCTACCACCACCACCACCACCTCCTCCACCACCACCGCCACCACCTAGACCTACTCCTACTCTCCCACCCGCTCCTGTGACTGCCACTGGACCACCACCTACCTTGACTGAGTTTTTACACATGTGTTTACTCGCAAGTCTTGCTCTGTTCCCCCCTACTCACATGTCTTCCCCATCATCCAGCATGCCCCAGGTATGTAATGAATACATTGTTTCTATTGATGGTACTACTGAGTTGTCTGTGCAACTTGATTCCATACAAGATGGGCATGTGCTCTCTCACGAGGGGAACTTATAGGTTCATGACTTGACAGATGATCTTGATGTGCCGATTACTCTGCGAAAGCAGAGACGTACGTGTGCTACATATCCTCTTGCAGCACGGATTTCCTTGAGCAGACTATCAGAGGATTTCAGGAGGTTTACCTTGACACTATCAGCCATGGAGATGTCGCAGACATATCAGGAGGCTATTTAGGACAGTCAGTGGCGTTTAGCCATGGGGGAGGAGATAGCCATGTTACAGTCATGTGATACCTTGAGTCTTATTTCGGTTGCAGTTGGTGCATCCGTTGTTGTGTGCAAGTGTGTTCACTGTGAAGCACCGTGCAGATGGCAGTGTGGATGTCCATAAGGCGAGACTTGTGGCATGTGTGTTCACCCAGACATATGGGGTGGACTATCAGGATACCTTTTCTCCAGTTGCCAGACGTTCTACTCTGCGTATCCTTCTATTCAACAGATGTACAACACTTTTAGTTACAGCATGTGCAGATACATATTATGCTGGGTGTCCCGAGGATTCAAAGTCTACTTCAGGCTTTGCAGTGTTTATAGGGAATTCCCTGGTGTCATGGAAGATCAAGAAGCAGATTGTGATTACTAGATCTAGTGCCGAGTCAGAATACATGTCCATGACACATGCTAGCACATAGATGATGTGGGGGACCCAGCTTAGGAATATGGTAGCCCGATCTTCTTTCGCAGAAGAATTTGAAGAGAAGAGAGTCTGAACTCCATCCTGAGTATAAAACAGGGTGCAGTCTCAAAGAGGGAGGCGGAGATCTTGTCAGATCTGTTCTTACTGACCTGACCATCGAGGTGCCTTTTCTGATTCACCTCCAATGCGACAACCAGGCTGCTCTTTTCATTGCAAACAATCCTTCCTTCCATGAGAGGACCAAGCACATAGAGGTGGACCGTCACTACACTCGTGAATACAGAAGGGTCTCATCGCCAGTACTCATGTCAGCATGGAGACTAGACATCAGATGTACTTACTAAGACCTTAGAGGGGGCCTTACTAGAGATGATGTTCCAAGCTGAGCCTGATTGATACTACGCTCCAACTTGAGAGGAATATTGAGATATTTTTTATCTTTTATATCGTTTATGTAATTCATTTTCTTCTTATCTTCTACTTGTAATTTGCCCAACTGGTTTCTCTCCTATACAAGAGAACCCTAAGGTCCCTCTATAACGTAATAATTCTTTCATCTCTACACAAGCAGAAATTTATTTTGCTCCTCGATTGCACACCTAAGAGCTCAAATTATAAAAAAGAAGCCCCACAAATGGTGGCTAAAGCCACAACATCCATTTGAGGTGGACGAAGCTAGAGGAGAAGAACAAGAAGAAACGAGGAAATGAAAGCCTCTAGTTCTTAACCCTCACCATTCAATGTAATGAGTTTGTCTTATTTGTGAATTTGAGTATGCCAATTGCATGCTCTTTGAGATCTAAGTCATGATGGGATTACCAAGCTATTGGAGATGAGGGTGTCTATGGAAGATGGAAGGAGCAACTAGGATGGGGTGTTATTGGTCGACCGGGGGGGGGGAGATGATTGGGGTTGTTGGGAAGTAGGGGAGGAAAGGGTGGATGTACTGATAATTAGAAGGGGGTGGGTCACGAAAGAAGAAAACAAATACATAAACATCCATATTACTCCAATAGTAGATGTGATATACAAGTGATCATATAATCAGGCTATACAGATTTTGTTATACCACAATTTACTAAGGGTATAAGAGTAATGTCTGAACTAAGTTATTTTTTGATAGATGTGCTATTGATAGGATGATAAAGGGATTTTTACCCCATGAACCTTAAAATCTTTGTAAATTACATGCTCGACCATGTAAACATCGTTATTATCCCCTTAACCCCGTGAAGTTGCTAACTCTTATACCACAGACCCTGTGGTAATAGACATCCATTTGTCCGTTAAAGGTGAATGGAATCCGTAAAAATTATGACACTTTTACCCTTATTTATATAATACACCTCGATTTGGGGATTATCGCCCAATTGCAATTTCAAATGCACTTTATCTTATTGTGGACAAGGTTCTTGCCACAAGATTGGTTAGCGTCATTGGTGACTTGATTTCGCCTGCTCAATCCGCCTTCATCCCGGGTCGCAAGATATCGGATTGCACTACTCTTGCGTCGGAGCTCATCGCGGATTGGCGCAGGCGGGGCTCGAGCGCCATTTTATGGAAGGTAGACTTTGCAAAGGCTTTCGATAGCCTAGACTGGAGGTTTCTATGGTCAGTTTTAAAGAGATTACGCTTCCCTGGTGTTTGGATTACCTGGATGAGGCGTTGTATTACCACGACCTCGTTTTCAGTTCTTATCAATGGGAAACCGGAAGGGGGCTGGATCCAACCGCAGAAGGGTGTGCACCAAGGTTGCCCCCTCGCTCCTTTACTGTTCATTCTGGCGGCTGATATCCTCGCTGACATGGCCAACAGCGTGATCGATCATGGTATTTCTGGCTGCTACACCAGAGGCGATATGCGAATCCTATTATCCAGTATGCGGATGACACCCTTTTCCTCATTGGGGGGGGAGGTCCAGGAGGCAAGCGGTATGGCCGCAACGCTTGAAATTTTCTCTGAACTCTCGGGCCTATGCAAAAACGACAACAAATCTACTTTTGTTCCCTTTGGTGCTGCAAAATTTTTGATAGAAGAATTGACTACTGCTTTGGGGTCTGCGAGCGTTGAGCTCCTATTGACTACCTAGGATGCCGCTGACTTGGGGAGGGCGCGACTCCGCGATTGGCTGAAAGTGGTGGAGAAACTAGACTCGAGATTGCCTGGATGGAAAGCTAACATTCTTTCAGAGGTGGTAGATTAGTTCTTCTTAAGGCCGTGCTATCGGCCATTTCCCGTTTATTTTCTTGCTTCTCGCAAGATTCCGAAGGGAATACGAGCAAGGTTAGAAAAGAAGATGTGCGGCTTTCTTTGGGGCAACGGTGCAATGGAAGGGGGGGGGGGCATCCACTTAGTAAGTTGGGAGGATATTAAGCGCTCCAAGATCTGGGGCGGGATGGATGTGAGATCACTGGAGGATTTCAACGAGGCACTCCTGCTCAAATGGGCTAGCAGTGTTGGGGCCCGGGTAACGACCTCGTTGTTTTGGCTATTCGCGAGATTTATGGGGTGAAGGGCATGCCTCATACCGAGCCTATTGGTAGCAACAACTTTACGCCTTCTGAGGGGCGTCATGAAAGCTTTCTTGAAAAATCTTGCGCTGTTCAAGCCTGTTATGGGGGGTGGAAATGACTTTCTTTTTGGATGGACGATTGGCTCGGGGCGGGAACTCTCTCTTCTCGCTTTCCCCACCTCTTTGCCTTGGCGATTGACAAGCTCTGTTCGGTGGCTGCCTGTTGGGTTGATGGTACTTGGTGCCCAACCTTCTCCACCAATTTTCTCGACAGAAGATTTGATGAATTTCTTGATCTCCTCGAGACCTTGAGGAATGTGGGTGCTCCCAATGTGGGTAGAGATCACTGGGCTGGAAAGCTGGTCCTTTCTCGGTTAAGGGGGCCTATGGGGCTATCTGCAGACCCTCGCCGGCGAACTCGGAGTCCCTGATCAGGGATTGCACAACAATTTGGTCCCTTCGCCTCCCGGAACATGTGGGGATTTTCTTGTGGCTCCTACGGCGCAAGCGGCTCATGACTCGCGACCAGTGCGTCAAACTTCTGGGAATAATTGCAGACAGATGTTTGATCTGTGACAATGCCATCGAGACAATTGATCACCTTTTCTTTGCTTGTCCTGTGGTATCTTAGATCTGGTTGAACTCGGGAGACTCCTTGGTGCCGCTACGATGACTTCCAATTCTTCTGGAATTCGATTCACATGAACAATGACAGACCGAGATCGGATCGCCTTCTCCCGATGGCTTATCTTTGGGCGATTTGGCGTGGCAGACGACCTTCTATTCTATGGGCAAAGATTTTATGAGGAGAACGTGGCATTCCTTGCGAAAAGGCTGGTCGAGGACTGGATGTTGTAGCACTTTTTGCTTTGTTGGGGTGGGTTTGCTGGCTTTTTGTAAGGATGGGTTAATCTGCTTTTTAACTATGTACTTCCTTCTTTTCGTTTTTTAGCAATAAATTTTGATGGGGAGGGTGCCACCGAGCACTGCCCCCTGACCAACATACTTTAAAAAAAAATCCTTCTCCCCCAACTCCTCCGTTCTCCACTTTGCCCCCCTTTCCCAGCACCTCCACCCGCACCTCCCCTGCGCCACCCTTCCTCCCAAGCACCTTCGCCCATAGCTCCCCGGTACTGCCCCCCTCCCCAACACCTCCCCGCAACTCTCCCGCGACGCCCCTTCCACAACACCTCCACTCGTGTCGCCCCCCTTCCGAGCACCTCCACCTGCATCTCTCCTGCGCCGCCCCCTCCCCAGCTCCTCTGCCCGAAGCTTCCCTAAACTGCCCACTTCCTTGCACGCCCACTTCGCCCCCTTCCCAGCACCTCCACCCGCTATCCCTCGCATCACCCCCTTCCTAGCACCTCCATTGGCAACTCTCTCTCGCCACTCTTAGTGACCATAATAGAAGGGACACATCCCCCTTGCTCGATTATCTCCCCCACATGGGTAATCTTGCGTGCATGATGTTCTTGTAATATCCATGCGCTATCTCCTCCTCAACACGAGGAAAGCAACTCCATCAAGGATGGACATCGTGATTACCAGTTGAGTGACTTAGTCGAAGGTTCCATGTTTTGATCCACATCCATGCTATCTTCTAACTTGATGTGAAGAATGGTTTCTTGTATGGATACCTTGAGGAGGAGGTTTATATGTGGCAACCTCCTGGTTACGAAGTCGAGGAAGAGAGTGTGATCGACTTCGCAAGGCAATCTATGGCCTAAAGCAGAGTCTGAGGGCGTGGTTTGACATACTTACTACTGAGATCAACACTCTTGACTTACCGAGAACAATATCTGACTACTCTGTCTTTATCAGAAGACGACCTACTGATACTGTCATACTTGCTGTTTATGTTGATGATATGTTTGTTACATGTGATGACGATGGTGTACTAGAGACCTAAGCTTTACTTCAGAAGGTTTTCGTCATGAAGGACCTTCGCTACTTTCTTGGCATAGAAGTGATACACACTATAGATGGACATCATCTCTCATAGACGAAGTATTGCATGGATATCCTGACCGATGCTAGATTACTTGGATATAAGCCCTCTGGTATTTCAGCAAATCCGAGGAAGCACTCCACTTCAGCTGATCCCGTCTTTGAAGATACTACATGGTACAAAAGCCTGGTGGGCAAACTTCTTTACCTTACTGTCACAAGGCCGGATATCTCCTATGTTGTGAGTGGAGCCATCCAACAATTGGAGCAACCATGTTACAATCATTGACGGGATGTTCTTCAGATCCTATGCTACTTGAAGGAGTCACCATGACGAGGCCTTTTCTTGGGGCAAATAGCCACACTGATGTTGCTGCATATGCTGATGCGGATTATGCAAGCTCACTCTAGGATCGTTGCTCTACTATAGGATATGTTATGATGATTGGAGGAAATCTTATCACTTGGAGGAGCAAGATCAAATTGTAGTCTCCAGATCCGGTGCAGAGGCAGGGTATAGGTCGATGGCTCATGCTACATGTGAGATTACTTGGTTACTCTCCTTCTACATGAACTTGGTATTGTTGTCACTATTCCTATTTCTCTATACCGTGATAACAAATCCACTACATTCATTGCTATGAACCCTGTATTTCATGAGAGGACCAAGCACATAGAGATTGATTGCCATTTTTTCATGATGCCGTGCAAGGAGGGAAGATTCCTACCCTATACATAATGATTGATCTTCAACTTGCAGACGTATTCACAAAGGCCCTATCAAAGAAGTGCTTCTCATGGGTAACTTCTGAGTTGGGCATGATCAATAGATATGCTCCAACTTGAGGGGGGAGTTTTAGAGATGTTTTTTATATTTATCTTATTTCTTTGTAACCCCTTGGGGGTATTTATGTATTTTCCCATTCATGATCTATCTAAGGTTCCGTCCTATGTAAGGACCCCTAGATCTATTGAATAATACAATTCATTGTATTCTCTCATCTTTTTTCTACTTAGAGATTGGGAGGTGGCATCATTAATTGCCTGGGAGTGGAGAGATGGGCATGTGGAATACGAGGAGTTGCAACATGTCCTTCCCATCGTCTTAAAAATATATTTCAATAACATGATCCCATGTATTCATAAAAACATGTCTTATTATGAATATATTTATCATTGTGATTACTAATAACACATAAGTTTATGATTCGTAATCATTTGTACTTAAGTACATGAATCCATAATAATACATGTATTATGAATCATGATCGTATATTTTTATGATGTTTTGAAAAAAAAATACATCTTATTATTATGATTGTTAATATTACATGGATTTTCAAATACATGTATTGGTAAATAAATAAATGATTCTTAATAATATTTGTATTGTTACTATACAAAATAATAAATGTACATTTAGAATACATGTTATATAGATTGGGGATGGGGACAGAGATCGTAGGGGGAGAGAATAGAGGAGAAAAAAGGGGAAGGAGCAAAGAGATAGGAGGGACGTGTAGGAGAGAGAGAGACCATGGGGAATAGAGGAAGAGAGAAAAAGGGGAGAGGAACTGAGCGTGGGAGGAGGAAAGAGAGATCGTCGAGGTCCCGAGGGGGCACATGTCAATTGCCCAGAATTCGCTCGAGTGGGAAATGCTTTGTCCGCATGGGGACCGAAGAAGCCTGAGCAAAGACACTATGCACGTGCCCATTAGCTGAGAAAAAACTCGGCTTTAATATATGTAATAGAGATGAGATGGATGCATGGAAGGAGATATCGCGATATATCGACGATATATCGCCGATATATCGATATCGACATGGGACCGATATGGGCACCGATATGGCGATATATACCGATTTCCAGGCATTTTCTTCACAAAGGCTCGTCGATATGGGCGATATTTCGGCGATATATCATGAAAATATCGTATCGATACGATATCGAAACGATATCGATATCGATATGACCTTCCATGGATGGATGTTCATACAACAAAGAGATCATGAGAGGACACAAAATCAGTTAAAGCAAAGTGACTGACCTGTTAGAGGTCGTTCCACATCAGCAACAAAGACCTGCAAATTCTCTAGTGTTGAGGTTGGGAGAAGATAAATGATGGTACAGGAGTGGTCAGCAAAGATCTTAGAAATGTTGAAAATCAAGGTTGCAAAAATCGGTAGTCGGTACTCGGTCGGTTGGGTCACTGACTAAGGACTAATCAGCAGTCGGACTAATCGGATTTAGTTGGGCTTTAATCAGTTTTGATTTTTTTGATTTTTTAAATAGATAAGTCATTTTTCTATGTATTTCTTATATATGTTTTTTGAATAAAAGAACGGGGAGCCCTCCCGAGGCGGAGTCACCACACCAAAGCATTCATTAATAAAGTAAAGAGTACAAATAGAAATGTATATTCTTATATATTTACATAGATTTGTACATTTTTATATTATCATAATGAAACAAAAGAAGAAATTGAATCTAAATAAAACATTAAGCATATTAGATTAAGTTTGCTTTAAAAAATAAAAAATAATGGTATCTCCAAGCAAAAAACGATCTACTAGTTGGCCTTAGTCGGAATTAGTCAGTACTTGGTCGGCTACTCCACCGACTAGACTAGTCGGACCAGTCGGGGATTTTTACAAATAATTTGAAAATAACTAAAAGCAGACTAAGCAGTATTGCTTATATGGATTTAGATATGGGCCGAATATAGACCCATTTAGAAGCAATGTTGTTTTGGTTGTTTGTTGCCTTGTTTTTTGTCAGTCTATGTGAAAAAGGTGCCTTGTTTACCATGTGAAATTTTGTATTGGGATTTTTACCCGACAGACCCTATAATCTTGTTAATGACCTCTACGAGCTTTGAAACATCGTAATTCCTCCCTCACCCCGTAAACTTGCTCCGTCTTACCCCACGAACCATACCGTTAAATTAACACATCTAGAGTTAACTTCCTAAGGTTAAAAACGAGTTAATCTAACCAATCCATGATCGGACTGTTAGAATTAACCAAAAAAAGGAAAAATAATCCTCCTACCGCAACACCGAGGTGAGGCTCGAGTAGAGGAGGTGGCGGTGGACGGGGTCGGGTTCCACCCGAGACTGACAGGGGTCGGAGGTGGCCTGCGCCGAAGAAGGGCTAGAGCCTTCGAGCAGGGGGAGGCGGTGAGCAGGAGGGGCTTCGAGTGTGTGTGTGTGGGGGTGGTCTTCGCAGGTGGAGGCAGCGAACCGCAGGGCAGGGGGATCTAGGGGGTTGGGGGGGGAGGCGGGCCGCAGGGTGGACCGGGGGGGGGGGGGTTCGCAGCTGGAGGCGAGGGGTTCACAGGGGACGGAGGGGGGCTTTGCAGGTGAGGAGGAGGCCGGCCGCGGCAGACCGGGGGTGGACTTCGCAGGTGAGGAGGTGGGCGGGGGGGGGCTTCGCAGGTGAGGAGGCGGGGGGGGGGGGGGCTCGAGCGGCAGCAGGGTGTCGAGCGAGCATGGGAGGTCGACCGCGTGGGGGTGTGGGCCTTCGGGTGGGGGGGGGGCTTCGCAGGTCAGGAGGCTGCTGCGGGGGGGGGGTTCGCAGGGGACGAGGCGGGGGCCGGGGGTAAGCAGCGATGAGGGGGGGGGGTCGTAGGGGATGAGACGGGGGGGGGGGGGGGGTTTGCAGGGGACGAGGCGGGGGGCCCCACCGGGGGGGGTGGGAGCAGTGACGGGAGGAGGGGTGGGGGGGTCTCCGAGCGGCCAGCAGGA